>PVHX01003882.1:0-135153 GCA_004024805.1 Geosciurus inauris | reverse complement strand
CTATCTCAGAGATTTTAATATGTTATATCACTATTTTCATTTACCTCTAACTATTTTTTAGTTGATTTCTCCTGCTGTCCATTGGCCACTAAATGGCATATTATTTACTCTTGAAGTATTAGAATCACTTCTTGTTTTTATTTTATGTTTATTTTTAATTTCTTTCCTTCATGATTTGATAGGATGCAAGGTATTATCTTGATTTTTTTTTGTATTTGCTTTGTGGTGCTATGATATGGTCTATTTTAGAGGATTCATGTGCTGCTGAGAAGATAGTGTATTCAATCACTGAGGGATAAAATATTCTACCTATATATGTTAAGTCCAAATTATTGATTGTATTATTTAGTTCTATAGTTTCTTTGTTTACTTTTTGTTTGGGGGATCTATCCAGTGGTGAGAGAGGTACGTTAATGTCACCAAGTATTGCATTTTGGTCTATTTACTTCTTAAAATTATTGTTTAATGTATGTAGGAGCTCTATTTTGGTGGGCATTAATATTTATGATTATTATGCTTGTTAATGTTTAATTCTCTTAAGCAGTATAAAATATCCTTTTTTGTCTGTTCTGATTAACATTGGCTTACACTCCACTTTATTTGATATCAGTATAGAAACTCTAGCTTATTTATGAGATCCATGTGAAGGATATATTTTTTCCCATCCTTCTACCTTCAGTCTGTGTATGTCTTTGCCTATGAGAAAATTCCCCAAAACTTTTTTGTACAATGTTCTTTTTTTGTCACTTTCCAAATAATAGGTTCCCTTCAATTATTATTATTTTTTTTAGAAAAAATGTATCTAGTTTCTAAATGGTCACTTGTTTTGTCTGTTTGATTTTAAGTTTGGGTTGTTTTCTGAGGTTTTGTGCTTGTTTCAGTTTGATTTTGTTATGATCAAGAATATATCTTACAATAAGTGCAATAAATATTTTAAAAAGGTTTTTGTCCTTGTAGTTGGACAGAATGCCTTTATTTTACTTGTCTATTTTTATATGGTGCTGAGGATTGAACCCAGTGCCTTACACATGCTAGGCAAGTGCTCTGCCATTGAGCTACAGCCCCAGGCCCAAGTATAATATTTTTTGAAAATTACTTTTTGAGCCTCTCTATCAAATTCCTAAAACTTGATTTAAAAATTAACTAGCCATATATTATTTAATAACTAATGATTTCTTGCTTCTATGCATTAGTCCTGTTAGTTGATCTATTGAAATTTAGTGTTGTTGCAACTTATCACAAAATCTGTTTTCTTTATTATTTTATTAATTTTCTTAGTTGAAAGTTCAGGAATATAATTGTGATATAGATATTGAGTTTGTTATAACTTTCTATGTCATTGTTCATTCATTATTTTTAATCTTGATTTGTCATTTTTTTTCTAAATATATACATGTAAATTATTTTAACTCTGGTTGTCTGTTTAGTGTAATAATTTGGTCCTTTCATATTTAATGTAACAATAGAAATATTTCATTACATCACTTCTGTCATATTTTATAATGAAACTTTCTTATTCTTATTATATCTGTTTTTAAATTTTTACTTCACTTAACTATCAATTTTGTCTGTATCTTTGACCCTTCTTTTTATCATGGTAAGTTTTTATTTTCTTATTTATCCCTATCCCTAATTCCTCCACACTCACATACACACACTCTTAATTTTAAATTGTGAAAAGCTCGCAAAATTTAGTAGTGATCAAATTTTGGCTCAAGTGATCACAAAAGCAATAGAATTATATGTCTTATTGTATATCATATAGTTGTCAATTCTATATTAATATTATTTTACATTTCAAACTCTTCCCCTCAATGTAAATGTTTATGAAGCATTCATTTCTCTGCTAACTTGGCCATCTCTTAACATTCACATTTTATTTATTAACTTAAATTTGTTTTCAGTTTTTACCAATATTTCTATTAAGGTAAATCCTTGTGATGTTTAATTTATACTTTTTTTTTTTGGGTACTGGAGATTGAACTCAGGAGTACTCAACTACTGAGCCACATCCCCAGCACTATTTTGTGTTTTATGTAGAGACAGGGTCTCACTGAGTTGCTTAGTGCCTCTCCTTTGCTGAAGCTGGCTTTGAACTCATGATACTCCTGTCTCAGCCTCCCAAAGTGCTGGGATTACAGCCATGCACCTGGCTATACTTGTTTTTTATATTATACATTTCTAAAGATATTTTTATCATCTTTTCAGTTTCAGCATAATTTATTTTCCACTGTTTTTTCCTATCTTATTCTTTTAGCTCTGTCTTGAGATTTGAGATTTCTCTTTGGACTACATCGTGTAAGAAAGTCGAAGTTAGACGTTTTTGTCTTCTTTTTATTTTGTGGGAAAAAAATGGAAAAAAAGATGGGTCTATGTTTTTGAAACACTGCATATCTAAAATGTTGGCTTTGCTCTGAAGAGTATACTTATTTTTTGAGCTAAGCTTTATTGAGAACCGCTTTATGCAAGGCACTGTTTTAGGCTTTGAGAATACAGCAGAAGACAAAAGTGGTGAAATTACTTCCTGTCCTGACATTTAAATTTTAATTGCCAATGACAGAAATTAAACAAATAAATGATTTACAAGGGCAGATCCAGGCAGTACCATAAGGGGAAAAGGCAGCTGATGGGCTCTGGGAGTGTCAGGGTGGGTTATTTTAAACTTGGGGCTCATGCATGTTACTACTCAAAAGGTGACATTCGAACAAATGTCTGGAGGAGATGAGGAATGAATGAACAATATCTGTGACTAGAGTGTTCCCAAGAAGGAGTGCATGTGTTCAGGCCTTGCTCCTGGTGAGGAGTGTCTGCCATGTTGAGGGAGGCTGAAGATGTGTGGGGGCTGGAGCCTAGGAGCATGAACAGAAAGGGAGGTGAAGGCAGACGGTTCCTTGGCTTCTACTTTCAATGAGATGAGAAACAACTGGGAAGCTGGGAGCAGAAGAAGGACATGCTCTGGGTTATATTTTATAAGATCTTTCAGACTCTCAGGTACACAAAAGAGAGGAAGAGTATGAAAAAATTTGCAAGGACCTCAGTAAGAGGCCTCTGCTGTCATGAGTAAGAGGAACGGAAGCTTGATCATAGGGATTGCAGTGGAGGTGGTGAAAATTGAAAGAACTTTAAATCGGTCTGAAAGGTGGAGAAGGTAGAAGTTTCTTGTTCATTGGATATAAAGAGTGAGAGAAAGCGAGGACTCAGGAATACACTTGAGGATTGGGTCTGAGCAAATGGAGGAATGAGGTTGATATTGCTGTGGTGGGAAAGATTTTATGAAAGATCATTTGTTCCATATTTAGGTGTTTCATTTTCAATGCCTATAAATTCTCCAGACAGAAAAAGAAAGCTGAATATACAAATTAGATACATGAGTCTGGAACTCAGACATTTAGACTGGCTGGATCTAGGATTCACAGATTATAGTCTTTTTTTCTCAAGAATTTGTAAAGATTGATATTCTTCTCTGACAACTTGTGTTACCATTAATATTCCATGAAGTTAATAATAGATTTTTGAAAATGCAAAACATAAGAAAAAATTCCACTATATTTCAATATATATTAGAGAAAAAAGAGATACTAAATGATCTTTAATCTTTAATGACATTTATTTTACAATTATATATCTCCTTTAAAAATTCTTACAGGTATAAACTAATTTCTGAAATTATATTCATGTATGCATGAGTTCCTAAACCTTCTTCAGTTTCAAACTATATTCAGAGTATTTCAAAACCTTCTTTAGTGGTTTCTGAATCACTTTTGTTTGTTAGAAGTTACATTAGAAAAACAACACATTACTTTTTAAAATATACAAACGATATTTTTAAAGGTTTTTAAATACCTTTAGCATAGTCGTTTATTTTAGAGAAATACTGTGCAATATTTGACTTTAAATTCCTATTCATTAAATTTAATGTTTTTTTTTCTCTGTAGAATTGTATATCTCATAACCCTAACTTGCCTTAAAAGTCACCAGATACTTCTCTCGTGCAGAGTGATAGGTTCCTTGCAGTACAACATCAGTTACAACAACTATTCTTAAACATGCAAAGTCTATGCTGGAACCAGATACATTTGGCCCAATTGCATGTGCCAAGGCAAAGACATTATCATGTAAGTTTCTCCATCTGTTGGTTTTCACTGATATGGGTTTTAGAATCTGTCTTCGTCCAAGCCATTCCTTCTTCATGTCTCTAACTCAATTTTCTGCCATGTCGATTTCTGCACTGTATTATTTTTCAGGTGCTTGTCAATTCTTTACCAGTACAGTTTTCTTAACTTTTTAAGAAACTAAGCTGACTTCAAATTCATCTCAATTTGTTGTACTTTCTCATTAATCACCAAGATCATGTTTTTTCGACGTGCATACAAATCAGTTTCTGTGCAAACTGTTACTCTGATTTATGGAGTTAATCCTTTAACTCCTTTTCATCTGTCTCTTGCATGCTGTATTTATTTTTTCTTCTTTTCTGTTGTAATATTTTTTCATAAGATGTATGATTTTGTTTTATTGGTTTAAACTCCCATAACCCAGACAACAAAACCTGCTATTTGTCTCAAAATAGTTTAAGTTCTTGGTACTCCTTTCTGTTTTCCTGGATGCTGAACAACTCCTTCTTTATGGTTTGAATCTGAAGGACTAGATATTTGGGTTTAGATGATTAATTTACAAGATGTATGGGGAATGACATAGTGTTGTGAGTTGTTTCACAAGTTACTTAGTTTCTATAATTTCTTTGGTCTTCTGAGAAATCCATTTGCTAACCAGTTTTCTGGTCAGGGAGGATAGGATGATTTCCAGGCACTGTTACCAGTTGACAGAGGTGTCTCTCATTCTCCCTTACTTCATCTTTTAGATGAGAAAGTATTACTCAATTAGGGTAATAATTCTGTCTCTGTATTAAGAAACCAAGAAAAAAGCAGTATAGCTTTGTCAAATATGTAGTCTTCTGTTCCAAGTGACACAATACAAAGATCTCCAAACTTCCTTTTTTGTTCTGTCTTTGACTTTCCAAATTACAGGTAATATTTTTCATTTTCTACATTTAATTTTTCCATAGTGTATTACTTTTTCAGTGGTAGTAGTATGTCTTAGAATCTTAGGATTTTCTTTCAAATAAAATTTCATCTAAAAAGAGCCCTAAGTCTTATTTCAACTGTTATGCATTTCCACCACAAATAAACACAGACAAATAAAATCTATGAATATGGAGGTTGTGGATATGTGTTATTGTATGCATTTGGAATACTCCCTGGAACAGTCTTATATTCTTTAGATCCATGGTTGTTGAAAAATTATTTTTTATGATTGAATATCTCACTTGCTTTCCCCAATGAAATGAAAATAAAAGTAATAGTGTTTTTGTAACTTTCTCAGTGTCATTTTCTAAACGGGTATTTTAGGAGCTATCACAAGATTTTTCTGTTTTCTCCTGGGCACTCAGATGTGGGTCTGGCTCTGCAAGTCAAAATGATATGGTAAATTCCACACTAAAATACAGTTAAAATACAGTAAGTATTTAATGTGAATAAGAACTCAAGCATTTGTTGTTTATAAGCCATTGAGATGTGGGAGTTACATATTACTTTTGTCTGATCTCGCTAAGACAGCATCGGTGTTGAAGGTGATTTTCTACCTTTATTTTGTTATTGTTCTGGTTTTAGGGAACAGTTTAGGAAGATTTTCTATGCTACCATTTCCCCCCATAAATATGTTAAATTTAACTTAACTCAATAATTACATGAATTGAATTGAAAGACATTATTTAGTATATGACTGAATGCATATACCCAAACAACAACAATAAATGTCTGTCTCTGATAATCTGGGACTCAATTCTCATGAGAGATAAAGTGTTTTGGTTTCAAACTGTTGAAAGCCAGAAGAAGTGCAATATAAGCAAAATTCTTTCAAATGATGACTGCAATCTCTGAGAAAAATAAGTAACTCCACCACTAACAGAGAAAGTATGTTATAATATGAAAAAGGATATTTATTAGAAGGTCATTCTACCAGGATTATCCCCATTCTTAGTGAATGTCCAGCTGCTCCCAATATATACATTTCAGATAAAGAGGATAGATAGGTCACCAGCTGGCAAAATCTGCACTACTAAAACTAGACTTCAATTATATGTGTGGCTCAATAAAGGCTAATACTTTCAGGCATTTCTATGCTACCCCTCTGATTGGAATATCTTTATCCTTCTACATCCTTCTATTACATGACTTAGTTTAGACTATATGAGGTGAGCCTCTTTTGTGAATCTATGATATTCTTATTTAGCCACTGACTCAAGCAACTGTCACATTCTACTATCATTAGAACAGGAACTCCTTGAGGACTCTTAGCTGGTGCCAGGTAAATATTTACTAAATGAAAGTTAGATGAGTAGGAAGGAAGAAGAATACTTTGTTTCTTTGATCTAAACAGTAATTAAATTTGGTAGGGTCACAAATTGAATTGACTTACATCTTAAAAGGGTCAGTGAGATCCATACCAAACCAATTAGATTCAGTGGAATTAAAAAAAAAAAAAAAAAGGTAGCATCAAGTGCTATTGAATACATAGGACAGCTGGAACTCTGACACACTGCTGGTTTGAATGCCAAATTACACCCATTTTGGTGAGCAGTTTGACAGTTTCTTATCAAGTTAAATATAGAATCATCTTAAGACTAAGCAATCTCATTCGTAGGAATTTACCAAGTAGAAACTAAAACATATGTCCACACAAAGACTTACATAAAAATGTTCATAGCTCCTTTATTCAAAATAGCTAAAAGTAAAATAAACAACAGTTAGATCGAAAACAACCTAAATGTCCACCAACCAGTAATTAACATTGTGAAATGCAATGTAATATTCTCGGCAATAAAAAAATAATGAAAGAATTATTGATAAATGTAACTGGAATTTATTTCAAAATCATTAGCTAAATAAAAGAAGTTAGATTCAAAAGACTACATATTTCTTCTAGATGATATTTTAGAAAAGGTAAAATAAAATCCAGATTTCTAGGGTTTATGTCCTGGTGTAGGGAAGACATTGATTAAAAAGGGACAAGAGGGAATTGTTTTGGTGCAATGGGACTGTTTTATATTTTGATTATGGTAATGGTTAAGTATCTATGCATTTCCCTAGAAGCAAGTCCTCACCTAAACAGAGTGAATATTATTCTAAGTAATGTACATTTCAACAGACCTAAAAAAGGCTTAGGATATAACATTTTGCTTTCCCTCTTTAATGAAATAAAATGGGTTATGTATTCATTATTTACATGCTCTTCACAAACTAGAATCATCTAATATAAATTATGAAATGTGCAGTAAATTGAAGAAAATTCATAAATTCAGTGTCTACTTTGTGCCAGTACAAGCTGTGTTTTGTAGAACATCCTCAATCATTCAAGCAACACTAAGAGTTAACATCATTCTTACTCTACAGATAATGTATTGAAAGATCAAATCATTTAACTACATCATAAAAAAAAAAAAAAAACATTGGTGCTGGGACTTTTAACTAGATAAACCTGACACTAAGGCTCTGGTGCTAAACACATGTGATAATGTCTGTTTGACAGCAAAACTTTGATTGTGAGTATTCTTTGCCATGTATAAAAGGGATCATTTTATTTTCCTGTCTACAACCTGTACATTTATCTCCATGGTGCATTTAATAACGTCCACACCCCTTATCACAGCCTCTAATGGTCCATATGTTCAGGTCTTTGCCACCTCTCCAGTATTCTGTATTGCTCTCTCTCCCCATGCTCACTAAGTGTCACATAAGCAAAGCTGTACCCAATTTTTACATGTTGTTCCCACCTCCTGGACAGCCCTCCTTTTATTTTTTAATACATTTTTTTCCTCCATAACTGGACTGGGGATTGAACCCCGGGATGCTTTAACACTGAGCTAAATCCTAAGATCATTTTTATCTTATTTTACTTTTTTAGGACAGGCTCTCTCTAAGTTGCCCAGGCTGGTATTGAACTTGTGATTCTCCTACTTGCATCTCCTGAATCACTGGGATTACAGGATTACAGGTGGTCATCATTGTGCCCAGGTTGAAAATCCCTACTTTCTTTATATTCCACAAAGGAATGTTTTTTCATTATAGTTTCAAGTTAAATGTCATTTCTTTTTTTTTCATATTTAATTTATTTATTTGTTCTATTTAGGCTTACATGATTACAGAGTGCAATTCGATTCATTGTATTAAATGTCATTTCATTAGCAGTATCTTCCTAAGCCACTCTCTATGAGGATATGTCTTCTTCCTTTGCTATTATTTATATATTACCATTTTCCCTCCATAAATCAACCATGTACATAGCATAGGACACAATAACTTCTTAGCATATATTTTTTTGCCATCCTAGGGATCAAATCTAGGGGTTCACACATGCTAAGCAAGAGCTATACAACTGAGTTATATCCTCAGCCTTAAATTAATATTTCAATAAACAAATTAACAAAATAATAAATGCAGGTTAGTCTGCCAGTAGCAGGCACACAGACAAAATTGTTAAAATCTGATACAAAAGGAAAGATCACCTAAAGGGAAACTTTTGTCCAGCGAAGCTGAAATCTGGAGTCTGCATATATTAATGAAAATCAATAAATAGCAATAGGCTTGCTAGAAAGACAGAAACCAGGGTTAAATCAATTAAGAATGTTGTCTCTATGTAAATTAGAAGCATCAACTAAATTAAACTGTTGAAAACAGAAGATTAAAAGAATATTAATGAGCTGATGGAAACTTGATAAGAGTTCCAAAATGCCTTTTTGTTTGTTTGAAATTTTTATTTCCATGAGAACCAAGTGTGAAGAAAAGGCATTTTGAGGGTGTCACATGCTTTCTTAATGTTTCACAAACACTATTTGCTGAAGGGCACTGCCTGACTGAGAATCTGCATCATCCAGGCTAAAATAAAAGAGCAGTTGAGACTTTTTGTCTTCTACCTTTATCAGGAATTAAAAAATGATTAGTGTATGTCCCCATATAATTCTCTTGGTTGATCTTATTTTTGAAGGACTTATTTTGCTATGGTAGGCACTCCACAATATGGTACCCCTATGACATCACCAGTTCTCTGAAAGGAGTCTCCTGTGCCACCAACAGTGCTCTGAAGAGTCCACAGAGCTCTCTGTTACTCAGCTGGACCCTGTCTCCCATCCCTCATCTCCAGAAACACTTCATAGCAGGAAGCTACACTTAACTAAAAACCTTTTCTCACTTATAGCTATTAAGCATGAACTTTTACTCACAATGTCCTTACCTACCCCAACATAAGTGTGCACAATGTATACTCACAAACACACACATTATGGTAATTAATCCTCTCACATCCTTCATCTCTATTTTCTCAGAAAGCATGATAATCCATGTTGCTTCATCCTCTACATAGGTTGTCTTCTTCTCTATACCACTTTTTCTCCTTCCACTCACTGTTTTTGCTCACACTGAATTCTTACTATAGCCATTTAATCTCGAAGTAACCGATCCCTAATTAGGACCACTGTACCTCTCTCCCAATTCCTCTCAGTTTTTCTATTTTGTCTTCTGGAGCTTAAGGTACTGTCATGAGCAATACCCCTGTGTCTTCAACCTCTTTGCCTTGTTTCTCTAACATAAGTCTAGCTCACACAGAGGATGTTAATAATGAGGCCATTTGTTCTTTCTGGAACATCTGCTTTTCTACCAACCCCAGAAGTAGAGTGCTTCTTGTCAGGATTTCCAAATAATTCTTTATGCTTATACCCTAATAATTTTTGTCTTACTATATTTTACTAAAAGGAAAAAAATTGCTTAAATATACTCTTTGCTTTTATATCCCTTCATTGGGACAGCTGATCAAATATAAATAAAATCAAAATATGTCAACTGCTCACCTGTAAAATATTTGGTGATATTGCTTATGTAGGCTCTCAGATTATTCAACAAGCCTGATGCATATCTCTTTTCAAAGCACCATTTGGTTTCTGAAAGATAATTTCATATCATATAAAATTCTTCAAACTTCCATGACCTACAACCCTCTCACTTTTTCAGCTACTAATCTTATTTCTTGTTTCACTGAGGATAGAAAATCAATCACAAAATAACAATCTCATCTTCACCCACTAAAGCTTTCCCTCTTCTGACTCATGCCTATTTATTCTCTTTTTTTCCACTAAAATAGGTGCAATATCAACATTATTGCCCCACTTCTCTGCTCACTTTCTGCCCTTCTTATCTACATAGTCAGTCAATACATAATAACTTCATCTACTCTAAGATTTCCTCTTGGGCTTTGTGTCTACCACTACCTTGTGCACATTATGGTCAAAGTCACTAATAACTCATTGATGGCAAATCTAATGGTGAATTCTCAGTACTCACATATGGTACTCTGCTTTTTATTGCTCTACAATGCCTGACCAAAACAACTTAAAAGAGCAGCAATTTGTCTTGGCTCATCATTTCAGAGGCTGTTCATGCTCTGTGGGCTCCAACGTAGGAACATCATGGCACAAAGTTATAATGGAGGAAAGTTGCTGAGTACATGGCAGATGTAAAGCAGAGAAAGACAGAAGGGTTTCAAGGGCAGGACATGGCCCAGTGATGTAGTTTCTCCAGCCAGGCCCTATCTGTCTATCATTTTCACCACCTTTCAATAGTCCATTCAAATTATTAATTAATTAAATTGATAATGTCCTGATGAGGCCAGAGGCCTCATAATCTAATCTTTTTGCCTCTGAACATTTTGTGCATTGCCTAACACTTGAGCTTTTGGGGGTACATCCCAGATTCAAACCATAACATCATGTCAAATCTCCTCAGAATCAATATTTAAAGCAGCTGATCATACTGTCTTCAAACATTTCCTGCAGTTTACTACATATTCTACATTCCTCTTGTGTCCTCTCTCAGTTATTTCTAAATTTATTTATTCTACTTAGGTATACAGGACAACAGAATGCATTTTGATTCATTGTACACCAATGGAGCACACCTTTTCATTTCTCTGGTTGCGCCTGATGGAGAGTCTCACCATATGTGCAGTCATACAGGAACCTATGATAATGATGTCCATCTCATTCCACCATCTTTCCTGCTCCCATGTCCTATTCACTCGCTTCCCTCCCCTTTGACCAAAGTTCCTCCATTCTTCCCATGCCCCTACCCCATTATGGATCAGCATCCAGTTATCAGAGAGAACATTCTGCCTTTGGATTCCTGGGATTGGCTTACTTTGATTAGCATGATATTCTCCAACTGCATCCATTTACCTTCAAATGACATAATTTTATGCTCTTCTAATGCTGAGTAATATTCCATTGTGTATGTATACCACAGTTTCTTTATCCATTCATCCATTGAAGGGCATTTAGGTTGGTTCCACATTTTAACTATCATGATTTGAGCTGCTATAAACATTGAAGTGGCTGTGTCACTGTAGTATGCTGTTTTTAAGTACTTTGGGTATAGACCAGGGGGTGGGATAGCTGGATCAAATGGTACTTCCATTCCAAGTTTTCTAAGGAATCTCCATACTGCTTTCCATAGTGGTTGCACCAATTTGCAGTCCCACCAGCAATGTATGACTGTGCCTTTCCCCCACATCCTCGCCAATACTTGTTGTTGTTTGTATTCTTTTTTTTTTTTTTTTTGGTACCGGAGATTGAACTCAGAGTTACTTGACCACTGAGCCACATCCCCATCCCTACCTTGTATTTTATTCAGAGAAAGGGTCTCACTGAGTTGCTTAGTGCCTGGTCATTGCTGAGGCTGGCTTTGAACTCACGATTCTCCTGTCTCAGGTACCCAAAGTGGAGTGATTACAGGCGTGTGCCACTGTGCCTGGCTTGTTCGTATTCTTGATAACTGTTATTCTGACTGGTGTGAGATGAAATCTTAGAGTAGTTTTGATTTGCATTTCTCTAATTGCTAGAGATGTTGAACATTTTTTTCATGTTTGTTGATAATTGTATATCTTCTTCTGAGAAGTGTCTGTTCAGCTTCTTAGCCCATTTATTGATTGGGTTGTTTGTGGGTTTTTTTAAATATTAAGTTTTTTTGAGTTCTTTAGACATCCTGGAGATTAGTGCTCTATCTAATGTGCATGTGGCAAAAATTTGCTCTCAGAATGCAGGCTCTCTGTTTACCTCATTGATTGTTTCTTTTGCTGATAAGAAGCTTTTTAGTTTGAATCTATCCCATTTATTGATTCTTGATATTATTTCTTGTGCTTTAGGAGTCTTGTTAAGGAAATCAGGGCCTAATCTACCGTGATGAAAGGTTGGGCCTACTTTATCTTCTATTAGGCGCAGGGTCTCTGGTCTAATTCTTAGGTCCTTGATCCACTTTGAGTTGAGTGCCTGGTGAGAGATAGGGGTTTAATTTCATTTTGATGCATATAGATTTTTAGTTTTCCCAGGACCTTTTGCTGAAGAGGCTATCTTTTCTCCAATATATGTTTTTGGCACCTTTGCCTAGTATGAGATAACTGTATTTATGTGGATGTTTCTCTGCGTCTTCTATTCTGTACCATTGGTCTACATGACTATTTTGTTTCCAATACCATGCCATTTTTGTTACTATAGCCTTGTAGTATAGTTTAAGGTTTGGTATTATGATGCCTTCTGCTTCACTCTTCTTGCTAAGAATTTCTTCAGCTATTCTGAGCCTCTTATTTTTCCAAATGAATGTAATGATTGCTTTTTCTATTTCTATAAGGAATGATATTGGGATTTTAATTGGGATTGCATTGAATCTGTATAGCACTTTGGGTAATATGGCCATTTTGACAATATTGATTCTGCCTATAAAAGAGTATTGAAGGACTTTCCATCTTCTAAGGTCTTGTACAATTTCTTTCTTTAGTGCCTGTAGTTTTCATTGTAGATGTCTTTCACCTCGCTTGTTAGATTGATTCCCAAGTATTTTATTTTATTTGAGGCTATTATGAATGGGATAGTTTTCCTTATTTCTCTTTCAGAGTATCCATCACTGATGTATAGAAATGCATTTGATTTATGGGTGTTAATTTTATATCCTGCAACTTTGATGAATCATTTATTAATTCTAGAATTTTTTTGGAGGAATTTTTTTATCCTTTAAGTAGAGAATTGTGTCATGGGTAAATAATGATAGTATGAATTCTTCTTTTCCAATTCGTATCCCTTTAATTACTTTCACCTAATTGTTCTGGTTAGAGTTTCAAGAACTTTGTTGAATCAGTGGTAAAAGAGAACATGCCTATTTTGTTTCTGTTTTTAGAGTGAATGCTTCCAATTTTTCTCCATTTAGGATGATGTTGGCCTTCAGTTTAGTATAGATAGCTTTTACAATTTTGAGATAAGTTTCTTGTATCCCTAGTTTTTCTAGTGTTCTGAACATGAATGGGTGCTGTATTCTGTCAAATACTTCCTCTGCATTAATTAATATAATCATATGATTCTTATCTTTAAGTTTATTGATGTGATGGATTACGTTTATTGATGTCTGTATGTTGAATCAAAAACTTGCATCCCTGGAATGAACCCCACTTGATCATGATGCACTATTTTTTAAAATATGTTTTCGTATGCAATTTGCCAAAATTTTATAGAGCATTTTTGCATCTATGTTCATCAGGGATATTGGTCTGAAATTTTCCTTCTTTGATGTGTCTCTATCTGGTTTTGGTATCAGGGTAATACTAGCCTCACAGAATGAGTTTGGAAGGGTTCCCTCCTTTTCTATTTCATGCAATAATTTGAGGAGTATTGGTATTAATTCTTCTGTGTAGGTCTTATAGAACTTCAACAGAGAATCTGTCTGGTCCTGGGCTTTACTTGGTTGTTAGGCTTTTGATATCATCTTCTATTTCCTTGCATGAAATTGATCTGTTTAAGTTGTGTATGACCTCCTCGTTCAGTTTGGGTAGGCCATATGCCTTTAGAAATTTTTCAGTGTCTTCAGGGTTTTCTATTTTACTGGAGTATAAATTTTCAAAATTGTTTCTAATTATCCTCTGTATTTCAATAGTGTCTGTCCCGATATTTCCTCTTTCATCACAAATTTTAGTAATTTGAATTTTCTCTCTCCTTTTCATTAGAGTGGCTAAGTGTTTGTCAATTTTATTTATTTTTTCAAAGAACCAGCTTTTTGTTTTGTCAATTTTTTAAATTGTTTCTTTTGTTTTAATTTCATTGATTTCAGCCCTGATTTTAATTATTTTCTGTCTTCTACTTCTTTTGGTGTTAGTTTGTTCCTCTTTTTCTAGGACTTTGAGATGTAGTGTCAGGTTATTTATTTGTTTACTTTTTCTTCTTTTTATGAATGAGCTTAATGCAATGAACTTTCTTCTTAGCACTGACTTCATAGTGTCTCAGAGATTTTGATATGTTGTATCAGAGTTCTCATTTACCTCTAAAAAATTTTTTTATCTCCATAGTATTCAATAGTATATTATTTTGTCTTCAGGTGTTGGAGTAGTTTCTACTTTTTAATCTGTCATTGATTTCTAATTTTATTCCATTATAGTCATATAGAATGTAGGGTAATATCTCTCTTTTTTTCCTATTTGATAAGACTTGATTTGTGGCATATCATATGATCTGTTTTGGAGAAGGATCCATGTTTTGCTGAGAAAAAAGTGTATTCACTCATTGATGGATGAAATATTCTATACATTTCTATTAAGTCTAAATTATTAATTGTTGTATTAATTTCTATGGTTTCTTTGTTTAATTTTTGTTTGGAAAATCACCCAGTATTATTGTGTTGTTGTCTATTTGATTCTTGTAGTTGAGAAGGATTTGTTTGATATACATAGATGCCCCATTGTTTGGAGCATATGTATTTACGATTGTTATGTCTTATTGATGCATGATTCCCTTAAGCAGTATAAAATGTCCTTCTTTACCCTTTTTCACTAACTTTGGTTTGAAGTCCACTTTTTCTGATATGAAAATGGAAACCCCTGCTTATTTATGCAGTTCATGTGAGTGATACATTTCCTCACACCCTTTCACTTTCACTCTGTGGATGTCTTTTCCTGTGAGATGAGTCTCTTGAGGGCAGCATATTATTTATTTATTTTTTTTAATCCAATCTATCAGTCTATGTCTTTTAATTGAGTTTAGGCTCTTAGTGTTCATGGTTATTATTGAAATATGATTTGTAATTTCAGTCGTTTTGGCTTATTTTTGGTTTTTAACTTGACTTGGTTTCTCTTTTGATTGGCCTTTATTTAGTATAGTTCTTTTCTTTGTAGATTTTCATTGTTGGTTATCATTTCCTCCTCATGAAATATTTTGCCAAGAATGCTCTGTAGTGGAGGCTTTCTTGTTGTAAATTCTTTTACCTTTTGTTTATCATGGAAGGTTTTTATTTCATCATCATATCTGAAGTTAAATTTTGTTGGCATCTATTTTCTTTTAGAGCTTGGTATATGTTGTTCCATGATCTCCTGGCTTTTAGGGTCTGGGTTGAAAAATCTGCTGAGATCCAAATTGGTCTCCCCCTATGTAATCTAATTCCTCTCGTGGCCTTTAAAATTCTATCCTTATTCTGTATGCTGGGCATTTTCATTATAATGTGCCTTGGGGTAGATCTATTGTAATTTTGTACATTTGATGTCCTGTAAGCCTCTTGTATTTAATTTTCCAATTCATTTTTCATGTTAGGGAAATTTTCTGATATTATTTCATTGAAGAGATTGTGTATTCCCTTGGTTTGAAACTGTGACTTCTTCTATCCTGATAAATCTTAAATTTGGTCTTTTGATACTATCCCATAATTCTTGGATGTTTTGTTCATGGTTCTTACTATCCTTACTGTGTGATCAATTTTATTTTTAAGATTGTATACTTTGTCTTTATTATCTTAAGTTCTGTCTTCCAAGTGATCTAGTCTGTTGATGATGCTTTCTATTGATTTTTTTATTTGGTTTATATTTTCCTCCATTTCAAAAATTTCTGATTGTTTTTCCCCCACAATCTCTAGCTCTTTCTTGAAGTTTCTTTTGCTCCTTGTATTTTCTCCTTTATCTCTTTGTTGGTGTGACTGATGGTTGCCTTATTTGCTCTCTTATCTCTTTGTTGGAGTGATTAATTTTTCCTGTATTTGCTCACTTATGGTATTCTTTAATTCACAAATCATTTTAATTATGTATATTCTGAATT
Organism: Geosciurus inauris; assembly: GCA_004024805.1. Lineage (NCBI taxonomy): Eukaryota > Metazoa > Chordata > Mammalia > Rodentia > Sciuridae > Geosciurus > Geosciurus inauris. Next base: position 118,994 of record PVHX01003882.1, on the reverse strand, counting down.
CTTTCTCTGACATTTCATTAACTCTACTGTCAATGGTTCTATTATTGTAGTATCTTGGCTTGTTTTTGGCACTTTCTTCCCTTGTTTTATCATGTTGATTACGTGTCTTCCTTTCTTGCAGTGCCAATGTGAGGTATTGCCATTTCTATTCTATAACCTTGAAATAACCCTACAATTTACCTGTACCTTGCCTTTGGAGTTCACTTCCAGTCCCCAGCAGGTGTCCCCAGATGGATGCTACTGCAACTAAAGATGGTGGCAGTGGTAGTGGAGGTAACTCAAAATAGCAGTAGGGGAGGCCCAAGATGGATACAAACACTTTCAGAGATGTGGCTGAAATAATGGGACTTACAATGGCTTTAGGCTGACTGGAGATTCAGCACTGTGGTGTGCTTAGCTGTAGTGGGCTGCTACCTCCAGGCCCTTTCTGTTGTCCTAAGTGGATATTACTACATGGAGAGGGTTATGGCGATGGCTGCAGTATTCCAAGATGGATATGTGAAGTGAGGGATAGCATGGACCTCTACTCTATGCAGGGGCGGTCCTGGATCTGGGCTCTCACACAGGCCTGCAGGGGTGGTCCTAGGCCCGACCTTGGCCTGGGCTCCTCTGGGGGGGTACCCCAGTGGCTGATCTGGGCCTGGGTCTGGGCCTGAACACCCGCAGGGGTCCCCAGAGGTGGTTCTGGGCCTACGCCTGATTTTGGCCTGGGCTCCTGCAGGGGTCCCTGAAGGAGGTCCTGGGCCTGGACTTGGGTTCCTGCAGGTCATCAAAGACTTTGGCACAGAACCCTTTCTTCTCAATTTGCTCTCACTTTCTAGGTTATATCAACTAACTTCCTGGAGTTGAGGGCCAGCTGATGGTTCCCAAATATGTATCTGTTATCTATAATTCCTTCCATGAGCTACACGTACTTCAGATTCCTATAAATAACTACACCTAACTTTCACCCCAGGATGTTTCATTGATATTTCAATGTTTCAATGATATTTCAATGAAACAAGCTTATTCTGGCTATTACCAAAACTTTGATTTCTCACACCTGAGTTTGATTTCGTAAGTCACTAAATGACAATATTTGCCAAGATGCTCAGGCACGAAGATTTAGACTTGTTTTTCACAAGCAGCATGTATTAATTATAGATTGCTGTGCAACAAATTTTCCTACATTTAATGGCTTAAAATAATAGATATTAATCACAGCATCAATTTCTGTGTATCAAATATCAAGGGGCAACTTGGTTGTGGGCTTCTGGCTCCAGGTCCCTCATGAGGTGTGTAGGGCAGGCCTAGGATTGCTATAGTTAGGCTCCATTGTGGAGCCTTCCTGACAGCTATGTTTTTAGTGTAAAGTCAAGGTCATAAACCTTCCGTATATATGCTCAAGGTCAAAAATATCTGCCTGTGTGTATGGACTTATGTGTGTAATCTGTTGACAATATGATTCTTTGTTTGTCTTGCATATAAAAAAGGTCTTTGGAAAGACTGGGGAGTCTACTGTCACCTTTGGATAAAGAATGTCTGCACTTTGCATCTTTTTCTACCTGCCAGGGTCCTGAATCTTTTTCCTAGGGTCTGAACCCTAGGAGGAAAAGGTGGCAGTCAAGCTGTCATTCAGGTTCCATTTGACTCCAGACTCAAACAGAACTGAGAGATTTGCTCCCAGGCTCACTTGTGTAGTTAAGGCAGGCTTTCATTCCTCACCAGCTGTGCAACTGAGGATCTCAGATATTTGCCTTCATGATTTGGGACTCTTCATGGGACATCTTACCACTAGGTGGTTTGTCTTCCCTAATGTGAGTGATCTGTGAAATGAAAAGGGACAGCAAACATATCAGGACAGAGTTAGTAGAGAGCAAGAGTGAGTTCTCAATATAGAAGCCACATTCTTTTCTCTAATTTTGAGGTGACATCTCATCATTTTATATTCCTCTCTCTTCATCAGACATTTTTAAAAAATATTTAATTCAAGGGGTTTACACTAAAATCTAGATGCCAGGACAAAGGGATTACCTGGTTGCATTTTTTTAGTCCACTTACTGCCAGTGACACACTGATCTGATTGGTCTTGGATTATGAGAGTGGCATATGAAACTGTCTCCCTGACTTGGTGCTTGGTGATATCACTTTACTAGTTTGTCATTGGCCATACTTGGAGTATTATAATTATGAAATTTGAAGATGTTGCAAAGTAGGACTTGTAAAATTTCAGACAGCTGGTTGTTAAGCATTTATCAGCATATCACTTCTTCCACACCACATCCAAAACATTGTCATAAATCATTAGTACTGTCTCCAAAAATAATTTGAGCTGTTCACTTGCCATCACTTAACACTTGTATAAGACAGTATCATGTCTCCCCCAACCTAAATATAATTACTTCTTAACTAATGTTGTTTTTCTTTGCTTCTTATTCCCAGAGATTTCTTCCTTACAAAAAATCAGATAGGTCAGTGAATCAGATCATGTCACTCCCAGGTTCAACATCCTATTGTTTCCTGTCATACTCAGAATTGAGATCTGAACTGCAAGGCCATAATTGATATGCCCTTGCCTATATCTCTGACTTTTTATTTTGTCCCTGACTATTTTATGCTGTATTCACTCATTACTCTTCCCATACTGGACTAAATATGCTAATGCTGCAGGGCTTTTACTTTTTAAATGAAAGAAATGAATTAATGTGTGTATGTACAGATTATATATAATGTGTATATATGTAATATATGCATAGTCTCTTCTCATAGGTCACACCTTCATTAATGTTTTCTTGACTACTGTATCTAAAATTTCATCCTTTACTATCATATCTTATCCATCAGTATTTTCTTCTAAAGGTTTTTTGTGCTGTTATGGTTTAGTTATGAGGTGTTCCCAAAAAGTTCATGTGTAAGATAATACAAAAAAGTTTAGGAGTAAATTGTTTAGATTATAAGAGCTTTAATCTAATCAGTGCATTAATCCCCTGGGTTTGGTTGCTAATGTAAGCAGGTAGGATGGGCTAGAGGACATACATCATTCAGTACATGCCTTTGGGGCATTTATTTTGTGTCTGGTGAGCAGAGTTCTCTCTCTGCTTCCTTGATGCCATGTTCTGAGTGGCTTTCCTCTGCTATGCTCTTCTGCCATGATGTTCTGCCTTTCCTCTAGCCAGAGCTATAGAGTCAGCTATCTGTGGACTGAGATCTCTGATTGAGATCTCTGACACTTTGAGTCAAATAAACTTTTCCTCCTATAAATGGTTTTGTCAGATCTTTTGGTCATGGTGATGAAACAGCTGACTAAAACAGGTGCCTAATATATTATGTATCTATTTGTTTGTCTATTATATTTGTTCTCTTTTAGAGATAAAGTCAGGGACTTCTTTTTATCTCCATGCCTAACACTTCTAGGTTTCCACAAAGATCTTTAGAATGAATGATTTGATTATAAGCATTTCATTGGCTTTTTACAATATCCTCTTAATATAGAGGGTATTAACAAATGTTTGCAAATGAGGAAGCTTATTATAGAGTTCTAAGATTAGATATTTGGTTAGCTAAGATTCAAACCTACATCTTTGTGATTCCAAGGTCAAAGGTCTCTGTTCTTATCATTTTTATTTCTTTCATAGACTACTCATGAATTTTAATACCAGGGAAGCATTTCCTAAAGAGCCTGGGTTTTCACAGATATGAGGAGACACAAATTAAACATTACTTGACTTATTTGTCACTATCAGTCCAAATTTTTTGAATACAAGGAAAGCTTAGCATTCACCATCTTATTTCAATGTTTGGCATCCAGTAGGAATTCAATGCTTGACTGTTAAATTACTCCCTACATCCATTCATGTCAACTACATAAACAAATGAATAGGAGAATACAATGCTGTCTACCTAGTGAGAGATATAATAGGTTAATGTGGCAAGCACTGGAGGTTATTGATATTTAAGTGGCACAAACTTATAACTGCAAAATCACATTATATTTAACACAATGTACAAATCATGTTATAGTATCTGAAATTTCAAGGATATGATAGTGATTCTCCTTAAGAAATAATTTTGCATAGAGCAAAAATTTGTCCAGGTTATGAAATTTTATCTTAAAATAATGAAATTGGTTTTCTACATTTTAATCCTGATCATTCTATGCTGAACATCAAAATGAATAAATGGATAGACCAACTGCCAGAAGAAAAAATAGGCTCGACACCACAACATGCAGACGTAGGTGATGCCTGTATAACTAAGCCTCAAGAAATAATATTAAGAATTCATAAATAGAATGGCATCAAAATTAAAAAGCTTCTGCACAACAAAGGAAACAATGAAGAGCATGAAGAGAGTGCTTAAACAGAATGGGAGACAATCTGCCAACTATTCTTCTGACAGAGGATTGATATCCCAATTATGTAAAGAACTCAAAAAACTTAACATTACAGAAAACAGCAAAAGAAACATATAATCCAATCAATGAATCTGCAAATGAACATTTCTCAAAATAAGAAATATAAATGGTCAACAAATATATGAGAAAATATGCAACATCATTAGCAATCAGGAAAATGCAAATCAAAACTACACTGAGATTTCATCTCACAAGAGTTACAATGGCAATCATCTCTTGATGCAATGACAGTAAATGCTGGTGAGAATTCAGGAAAAGGGATTATTTACACATTGTTGGCAGGTTTGTAAATTAGTAAAACCACTATAGAAACCAGTATGGAGGCTCTTTAAAAGACTAGGCATGAAACAATCATAAAACCTAGCTATATTACTCCTTGGTATTTATTCAAAAGAACTAAAGTCAGCGTACTGTAGAAATACATAAATACCCATGTTTATAGCAGCATAATTTATAATAACCGTTATGCAACCAGCCTAGCTGCCCATCAAGAAATGAATGGATAAAGAAAATGTGTTATATATACACAATGGAGTTTCACTCAGCCATAAATAAGAATGGCATTATGTCATTAGCAGGAAAATGGATAGAAATAGAGAACATGATGCTAAGTAAAATAAGACAAGCTCAGAAAGTCATGGGTCATGTTTTCTCTCATAATGTGGAAAACAGATTTAAAAAAGTGAGGGGGAGATCTCATGAAAACAGAAGGGAGATCAATAGAGTAGGAAGCGGATGGGGAAAAGGAGGAAAAGAGGAAGAAAGGAAGTACTGGGGAATTAAATGGAGCAAATCAGATTTTTATCCATGTATGAATATGTCACAGTGAGACCCACTATATGTATAATTATGATGCACTAATAAAAAGTTTAAAAATAGGTTATAAACCCTTAAGTAAATTATAATCTGCTTGACCATGTGTCCTAAATGTTATACTTTAATGCACTGCTTTATAAAATAAAATTAAAAAATTCTTACACAGGATGAGGAAAAAATGGAGTCAGGTGGGTTGGCACCTGCCTATAATGACTCAGGAGGCTTAGGCAGTAGATAGCCTAAGAAGCTATCTTCAATTTTGAAGATAGCCTCAGAAGCTTAGTGAGGTTCTAAGCAACTAAATAAATAAATAGACTAGTGATGTCACTTAGGGGCAAAGAGTCCCTGTGTTCAAATTTCACTACCAAAAAATAAATAAATAAATAAATAAATAAAGATAGATGATAGAAAGATAGATAGATAGATAAATAGATATAGATGGAAGACTGGATGAATGGATAGAAATTTTGATGAACACAGATAAGTTAAAGAAGACAGTAAGGGCAATTCTCCCACAAAGCTAACATTGGATTAGAACCTCAATTTCTACTTAATTCTGTTCTAAGGATTGAAGGAAAAGATGGCAGAGGGAACTGCAGGAGTTTTGAGAGGACTCTGTCACTAAATATAATTTCCCATAAAATAATTTATAGGAAGAATTGAGTACTAGAATTCTTAAGGTGCAGAGGTCACAAGACTCACTAATAAGAAAGCTTCTTTCTGTTTTTAACCAAGTCAAGAAGTGATTTTTATTTTCAAATGTGAACTACATGATCTCATCATCATTGTGTATAACACAGTGATTGATGATTCAGGACAAAATTCAAAGAATCAAAAAGGGCTCAGCATAAAAGAAGAATGAAGACTATCACATGTTAAGAGCAAAGCAGATACAAATTCAATACAGTTAGTGTTGAACATGCTTTGAGGGAGAATAATTCTTATAGAAATCAATGGCTAAAGAATTTTGAGTAAATTCTTCATACCTATGGAAGAAGAAAAAAGAGGAGAATTCATTTATAAATCTTCCAACACAAGAAAGACAGCATCCCATCACAGATAAGAGTTGATAGTAGGGGTGTGAGGGACCTAGTGTAAAATATATTAGGGGTCATATTAGAGAATCTAAAGAATGGAAATGGCTTAAGAATAGTTTTGACCAGACAAGATTATTGTATTTCTTATTTTCTTTTTAACAAGCACTTTTAGTGAGAAAAACCCAGCAAATTATTATTAGATACACAATGTACTTTTGATGTATATGAATACCTTGAGTTACTTCATATAAAATATGAAATATATGATCTCACATATAGTGTAATATCAGTGCTGAAAGGAGATGGCCTCTTTTGAGTCCTCCATAAGTAATTCTGTCAGTTATACTAAAATCATTTAATTTTCTCTCTCTGTTCCAGTTTTCCTCATGTGGATAATAGTATGTGAAATGTAGATATCTGGCACATGGTAAACACTTAATAATAGAGATATAGAGCTATATTATCATTATTTATAACATCATGAATTAAATACAGGTTTTCACTTCTTCAGGTTGAAGAACAAGGCTGTAGTTCATGCTTCCTTTTCTTTAAGTTTAGTGATTCCAAAGGGAAACATACATAAAGCAAAATTACATGAAGTTCTTGTTCCAATACTCAGAAATCTACATTTGGGGAAAAAATAATTGTGACATTAAGCCCTAAAAATCTATCCTCTTTTTTTCCCCATTCTCCTGTGACACTTAATAAAGTTTTTCAGCTCTAAAGCTGAGTAGAATGACTCTTTTTAAAAAATTAATTAACAAATGTCAGTATTTACAATATCAATCTAGTAATCGAACCTCCAGGATACTGAATGGATCTTGTGTGAAGAGGAATGGATATGCTGATTGTCTTCGAAGGCCTCAGTTTGGAAAAGTTCAAAGAGATAACATGAGCAAATACGCTGCTTGCTCTCTCCAGCGCAGAACAAGGGCCCCAATGTAGCAGGCTGCTGTGTGTTTACTGCTGGGAGTTTGTACCACTTTTTGCTTCAAAGTGCTTGAAAAGGAAGGCTAACAAGGAAGACAATTAAAATATGTGTCCTAGAAGGATCAGAGGCTCTGCACAGCCCATGGCTTGTGCCATAGGACAAAGCACTGTCCCCTCCTGCTCTTGACTGTGGCCATAGCATCTGCCTAGTTATTTCTCCTTTGCTCACTTTTCAGCCTTTTTTCTGTCTTCTCCACTATCATTGTGCTAGCTTTCTTTACGCATATCATTCCACTGTCTTGGTTTCATAGAGCTCCCTAAAGGCTACTGTTTATGCATCTTAATATCCCACCAGATAGAACTGTCACCAAGCTTCCCAGTCAGCGAGTATTAATTAAATGACTCACTTCTAAGGGATGGCTAGGGGATGATGGTAAAGAGCACCAGTGTGTAATGAAAGGAGAAAAATACAAAGCATTGCAGTGATCTTCTACACAGTAAAGAAGGTGGTATGTTTTGAATCCGATTTTAATAATTCTTAAAATCAAAAGTGTGAGAATGACTAATTTGGTAGACAAAGCACTGATTTTGGAGTTAGATCCCAGCTCAAAGCCTGAGACTGATACTTGATTTTTAAATAATACATTTTTATGTGACATGTGACTTGCCAGTGGCCTCTATGGTATGCAGAAGATACTGTGAAGCACAGGGTTTTATAAAGCACACAGATTTTAGTCACCTGCCTATGCTGGCATCCTGGATTATTCACATACTAGAATTGTGACCTTATGCTAATTACTCAATCTTTCTGTGCTTTGTGCAAAAGGACAATGTTAATAATATATTATGATTATTGAGACTATGGGAGTTGATGTGTTTTTTTAAATAGTGCTGACCTAGAGTAAGTGCAAAAACCACTCTTTACAGTGTTTTTTTTTCTGATTCTTATTATTAATTTAGTTTAAAATAGAAATATTTAGTGGTAAATATCATGGAATTTTGAAATTATGGACTTTGGAATAAGATACATCTGCATTTGTTTTCATTATATTATAATTACACATATTTGCAGAACAGATTTCTCATCTTTTGGAACTTCGTTCATCTGACAACAAAAATAAAATAACTTCAAAATTATTTTGGAGTTTGAATAGGCATATGAAATACATAACACTTAATAAACACACGTGAATGTATGTGTAGGTGTATGTGTGCTTGCATATAATAGGTAATTAAGATGTGAATGGAGTTCTTGTAGCACTTTCCAGGATAAGGATCTTCTCATCACCAGATGGTGCATTTACTTCTACAATCTGGGCCTTTCACAAATATCAAAGAAAAATAATCACAAGATGGATTTGATGATCAGAACACAAGACAAGCAGATTCAAATGAAGCATTTGATAATGTCTATTTTAAAAATCCCTCTATGGAATTCTTTCTTCTCTTCATCTCACCTTTGTCTTTGACTTAATTCTCCTTGTCTAGTTTTGTCTCATCTATTCTTTCTCCTCAAAAATCAAAACAGAAGATCTCACCTTTCATGCACAATGATCTGGTAGGTTTGTACCATCTTGGAGAGTTCCAACGTTATAACACACTTCTCATAATACAGAACTAAAAGCGTGTTTCTCTCTGATCTATTTACTTATTACCCTACAAAATGAGATGGATATGTGGAGCTAACTAAAGTTGATGAGAATATTTAGAATGGTATGAAAAAAATACAAATCGCAAATTAACTTTTGGGGATTTCAGGGAACACTTAATTAGTTTTCTACTTATTCTGAAAATTAAATTGTGTAATTATATTTTAGGAACTGATTTTTAGCCTATTTCTTTAAAGAATAATAATTTGATGGATGGCCAATTACCACCAAGTGCATGTGTTTATTTTATTTTATTTTCTTCTTGTGAATACACATTAGAAATGGACAGTGAGCTAGCTGTGACCCCAAATATGAGTATCAGTAAGTGGTAAATATTAGAATTTTGGAGAATATCTACAAATGATACAATCTGATAAGATATGAGAACAATCCCTTTTTCCCTACTATGCAGAAAATGGGCATTATTGTGGCTTTTAGGAAAATGCAAGCATAAATACAATTTAAGGGCAATGTGGAAAAAGTTGTACACACAAGGGATAGGCAATCTTCCTTCTTAACTTAATTTCCATCTGAAATTAAAATATATATTATTGAATCCCAGTTGGTTTTCTATGAGAAGAGATTATATTATAGCACTACCTTATGGATGACAAAGAGACAATAACATAAACCATCCCTTAGGAATAACTTGACTTATTGGGGGCAACTCAATTACCTTTCCTGTGGGTCTCCTCTCTCACTTTTCTTTGCAGTAGTTTTTAGAAAGAGTCGTTTTTGACCTGTCATGTAGCTTTTTACATTAATGGCCCTCTGCTCCAGAGAGTACGTTAAACTTGTGGATTTTATTTCATTGCCCGGCCTACATTGAAAACAATTATCTGGTCCACTCCTTGGTAACCTTCTCCCTGTGGTCTTAGTGTAACATTTTGATTTTGACAGTTTGGTGCTCATTGTTCACCTGTTACTTGAGGCCCCTCCAGGAAGACATCTTTGGAAAAAAAATCTTATTAACCAAATGCAATAGGCTGTCAAATTGTCCTTGAATTTATCATTAATAAGTTAATTCTGCTTTGCTTAAGAAAAGCAAAAAAGTGTCTCAGAGAAACTTTTTTTTTTTTTGCGTATTTTTAATAGACAAATTTGGAAGTAATTAGTCCTTCGAATTTTGCCAGTAGCTTTTGAGGATAGGAGTTTGGAGGTTTACAGCTGTAAGCAAGAGAAAGGATTTTTGTAAAGGCATCATTTCCAGGGGTTAGATCACAAGGTCAGCTCATTTTCAGCTCCATCAGTCTTTGGGAAGATGTTGAGTCAACCTTCAGAACCATTTGATATCAAGGTACAAACCCCAAGGGAAGCATCCACTTAGAAAACGTTCAGGTATTTACTGGTCCTGGAGCCTGACTCTGTGTCAAGCCACTCCAAAGAAGCTGGAGCTTTCCCCACTGGAGGTGCTGTCTGATTTTGCTTTGTTAGGAAACATCTCTTATCATTACTTTAATGTTTTGACTGCCTAGCAACAGACACGCATTGATCATTACTGACTTTGATTCACAAATTTTCATTTTTGTTTGGAATCTCAGAGGATGTCAGATCTGAACCAGACTCATTCATAGCTTCCTCTGGGTACAAATACATTTAAAACGTAGGTATAAGAAGCCCAGGCACAAGTTTTGCTTACTGTGGTGACTACTTTTATGCATGTAGCCCACACTGGCTTCTTAGAAACACCAGTAACCTGGGAAGTAATAGATAATAGTCATGATTATTGAGACCTTGTCTCAAAAAAAATTTAAAAAGGCTGGTGATGTGGCTCAGTGGTTAAGTACCCTTGGGTTCATCCCTGGCACCCAAAAATAAATAAATAAATAAATAAATAAATAAAATCTTAACAAACATTTTTATTGTTTTTATGTTTTGTATTTATAATTTCATTATCAAAGCATCTTACAGCATACATCCCTGGACATTCCAACTCTTAAGCAAGGCTTCATCTTATCCTTTCTTCCTTCTTTTGAAACACGCTGCTAGTTCACATTTCCTTGTAGATGACTAAACATGTTTAAATTCTCTTTCAGAGGAAACAAAGGCATAGCAAACTTTCTTTCAACTGTATTATATATCTCCTTTATATCCCCATAAAACGCAGGTGCTAAGATGCTCTTTCATCCCAACACCTGCATTTTATGATTCTTATGATATAATATATTTTATTTGTGACTCCTTAAAGTGGATTGAAATGCAAACAAAAGAAATAGGATTCATTTAAAATGAAAGGCAGGATTGGCAAAGTGTTTATCTGGACTAATATTTTTAAATATCTATCAACCCAGAAATGATTAATATAAGTCATAAAAGACAAATCCGCAGACAATCTTATCTACCATTTATTTATCATTTACTCTTTTTATTATTGTTCAGGATTGGAAAGGTTTAACAATTTTATGTCTTTTGAATGCTAGGTATTATTATAACATTCAAATCTGAAAAGATACCTGCTTAAATAAACCCCTATAGAAGTCCTAACTTTTCTATAACTCAGGTCCACTGTAATTAATTACCTAATCAAGATGATGAAAAGAAAATGCACAAGTGAAGCTATTTGCAATACCTCTCTTGTAATTTTCACATAATGACAGAATCATAAGTGAAGGCTCATAATGAGTTTTCTTTTTTCCTACGGAGAATATAATCAGGAACCAGCTCTCAGAGTAGATGCAGAGTTTATAGCCTAGCCTTAGGGCACAGAGAAATGTCAAGGGGAAGAATATATGAAGAGAAGGGAGTGTTTTATGAAACAATAGATTTGCTGAAAACTATCCTTGTGACTAAATTGCAGGACTTTGGGGAAAACATCCCTCTGACCTACTCTCTCTTCAAAGTAATTCAGAACCAAATGCAGGCTTGAGAATAGGAGTTATTACTCAGGATTCACATTTAAACATAATATCTTTATTTGGATACTTAGGGAAACAGAAGAGTTATGCAATGGAACCAAAGGTAGCCTAGCGTGGAACTTCATGGGGCAAAGCAAGCATCCTGTCCTTATGGGATCCTGGTTTTAAGGCTGTTTATTTAAAAAAACAAACAAACAAACAAAAAAAAACCACCCTATAAGGAAATAAAAAAGAGATGCTCTACTTTTAAATTTGGGTTTGAGTCTTATCTTAGAGGTAGGATACCTTGAACTCACATCCTATCTCTAAAGCTCAGTGCACCCATCTATAAGTGAGAATGGAGATGACCAATAAATCCGATTTATGAGATCATTTGATAATTAAGTTATCAAAATCCTTTAACACTACTGTTATGCTCAAAGCAGCTGGAAAGTTATACTGTATTATTCCTTAGAAATAATGAAAGTTCAGGGCTTAGAAGGTAAGGGGTCCAGTCCACCATGATGGCAGTTTCTGAGGTTAGTAGTCCATGATTGTTCAGTCAGCACTGTGCCTGCCCAACTGGGGCACTAAAGGTGGCTCCTCCTCTCCTACCTTCTTCTTACCTTCCACTGCCATCCCTTTTCTCAGTGCATCCTATAGTGGCCTGACTTGGGCAGGATTTCACAGGGTACTACACACTCTTCTGTGTGGGGCAACTCTCCATTAGTAAGAGTTTGCACTCTTTATCTTGTTATTGAAGATCATCTCACTTGTTCTGATGAGGGTGAAGAGGCTGGAGTGGAGCTTTTGGACAGGAAAAAACAACTTCAATCACTGCTAAGGATGGAGCAGAACAGTTGAGAGAGTTAGGGTAGACTGCCTGGTTTCCAATCTGCGATGACTTACCACTTCATTCCTAATAACTCACTTTCTTCATCTGGGCAATGGGTTATATTTTAGAAGTACTGAAGCAATAAGGCTGCTAGGAGTATTAAATGCCTGACTATTCATCCAGGAGTCAGAATAGTATCTACAAACATTATTAAAAACGTAAAGATAAGCGAAATTGGATTATCTTTATTATATATGCCAGTTGCCCCTATTTAAATTTGGCTTGAACTTATGAATTAGGAATTGTGTTTCCCTAATCAGCCATTTTAAAATTGATTTGATTGCTGCCAGCTTCATTACGGTGAGTGCGCAAATGGCTGATTTGATTCTGTCCCTTTAATAATCTAATTAACAGGAAAAAAGGCAGCGTGAACAAATAAGCCACTCTCTCACATTTCAGTCATTAAGAGGAACCCCTTGGAGTGACCATTTGAAATGAAATTAAGTTGCTCACACATCAACTGCAGGTAGACATGTGATCCACTTAGTCATGGAAAGCCATCCAAAGTCTCACATAGATGGACGAGCGCCACAAGCTCGTTCCTGGGATGCGTCTGAGGACACTGGCCAACATGGAACAGGTGGGAACCACAACAAAATTAGCAGCAGTGTGGGAAGAGACCAGTCATTTTAGGACAGGAATCTTCCAGAAGATTCAAAATCTCATCTACTGAGCTAGCAGGATCCACTTTTGATTGTACAGGAAGCATTCTGTCTTCTACCACTCTGAGCATGAATAAAATTGGCAATTTCAGTCTTCGCATTCTGTCTCCTTTAAACAATCCCATAAATTAAACTTCCTGAGTATGATTTACATCTTTTGGCTAAACAATCTGATTTTAAGCAGGATGTTTCACTTATAAAATTATAGCGATAAGAAATCTCCATCTAATTTTGAAAGAGAAGAAGTTAGGACAAATTGGAAAATGAGGAGGCAAGGCAGGTGAACACAGAACATGAGCCTTGACCCTGGATAGGAAACCTTTTAGAATTTCCTTGGGAAACCTGACCCAGCCCCTGTGTGGCATTTTCCCTCTTGAGGGCCTGTCCACTCACCTGCAAGTGTATAGCACATTGAGCCGCCATGAGGTCTAATTGAAGTGTCTCATGCAAAATTTTTAGTAGATAATTAAAAATATTCATTCCCTTCACTTCATTACCACAAAGGTAGACTGAATATAGAAGTAAGTGTCAGATTAACAAGTGCTTGTCAAAATTAGCTGTGGATGCTTTGGGTGTATATGCACATCTTTTAACAACTGCATGTGATGACAGGTGGGCAGTTATGTCACCTCTTCCACCTGGCCCAATGCTTTACAGAAGTTTCCCTTAAAATATTAAAAGCAGAATTTTGGATTGAGTGAATTATCAGATTTTTCAACTTGTCTATATACCAACTTGATATACCTCTTTAAATCCCAATACTTTCAGTATTCCATAAACCAAAAGGAACATAAAGCTATAGTATTTAGATGGAATCACACAACCTTTAGAAATGTCCCATTTTTATATTTGTAGATTTAATTAAGGCTGAGTGAGTAGAAAAATTGACTGCAAAACCGCCAACCTGACCAAAATGAGAAGAAACACAAAGGGGAATATTTGTATTCTATTATCAAGCACATGGAAAATCTGCTCAAGTGGGAGATATATAGTGCCTCTCAGCATGGGCACTGTTCTGCTAAATGGATTATCAAGCATTTATTTATTGTCAAAAATACCTTGAATTTAAGCTGTGCCATATTTTCTGGAGTGAAGGTTTGAAAGAGCATAGCATAGTAAGCAAGATTCAGATCCACTAAGTCAACACACCAGCCACCTTTGAGAGGAGTCTAGGAATAATCTGCACTGTTTTCCCCCCCTCATATAGTCACCTCTTATTGCTTAAGCCCACCACCAGATGGAGGCCATGTCTTGTCAGTTCTAATTTCCTTATCTCCTCTGTTCCAGGAGACAGTGAAAGCTGGAGGATCCTCTACCCACTTTCTCCAGTTGTGCTGCTCCACACTCTTGGCTCTGCAGTGAACAAGAGCCATCCATAATGGTTGCCAGGACACCTCATGCAAGCTTTTTCTGCCTGTTGACATGGCCTTGAAGACTCAGCTGCAGACAGTGCTCAGTGCCCCATCTGGAGCTGTGCACCCAGGTGTCCCCTCCTGAGCACCCTTCCCCTAGTCTGTGCTCTTGCAGGTTCAGTTAACACTTGAGTAGGTCACCTCTCTGTAAGTTTGCCCATTGACATGCCATCTATGTCTTGTTTTTGTTTTTTTCTTCCCCTCTCTCGAAGCATCTACACTATTCTTTCTGTTCCCCCGCCCAAATATTCTCTCCTTTCTTTGGAGTCTTCTGATGATTCTTCTTTCTCCCAAACATACCGTTTCTCATTTCACTTATAGTTTATCCTATAATACATCAAGATATATATTTCCTTCCTGAGACCACAAGTCCTTTGGTTAGGGTACTCTGTGCTAATTCTTTTTGCATACTCAGTACACTTCAATTAAATATTTGTACTTTAAAAAACAAAACAAAACAAAATGACAGTATGACAATTTATTTTTAAGAAGATAATAATTATGAAATGAATGAATGAATAAGTGAGGGAGCAAATAAATGAATACAAGAATGAAGTAATGAACCTTTAGCAACACATCGTGTATGTTTTCTCTGCTGGGGACGGAACCCAGGGTCTTGCACGTGCTAGGTAAATACTCTATCACCAAGCTACATCTCAGTCCCCACATTCTATTTGATTTTAATATTCATGTGTTCCAGACCCTGACCTAGACAGCTATTTCACAGTGCTGACTTTATGCACATGTGAGATTGGAAGCTGGTTAAGAAGATATGGCTGAGTACGGAGAGCTTTTGAATATAAATTGCGCCAGAATTGTCCTACCTTAAGAACATGGGGCCTGACAAGCATGGAGTCACATGCCTGTAATCCCAGTGACTTGAGAGACTGGGGCCAGAACATTCCAAATTAGAGAGTAGTCTCAGTGACTTAGCAAGACCCTTTCTCAAAATTTAAAAAAGTAAAATTCAAAGGGCTGGGGATGTATCTCAGTGGTAAAGCACTCCTGGGTTCAATCCCTAATATCTGTCCCTCTTAAAAAAAAAAAAAAAAAAAAAAAAAACCAGAAAATTCGGCTGAATTTTTCGATCCCAAGTTTGTTCTTTGGCTGAGGTTCACCCCAACAGTGAGGAAGTGTGCTGTGAAAGTGACAGCTGTAAATTGTTATCAGAAGGCAACTAGGAGATGGAGGAACCAGCTGGAAAAGGCTTTTAAAAACAACATTTAATAGGCAAAGAACGGGCTGAGATGTACGGGCGTTCCTTGGGTGCAAATTCAGTCAGCCATGTCCTTTCCATTGCCCCACTGAGGTGCCAGGTCAGTTCTCCAGACCCTGTCTTCCAACTCTTCACCATCTCTGTACATATATGCACACAGATAGGGCCATCATCAGTCTTAAAATTTAAAAATGCGTTTTTTTGTTTAAATAGTTTTTTGGTTGTGGATGGACATTTAATTAATTAACTAACGTATATGTGGTGCTGAGAATCGAACCCAGTGCTTCACACATGCTAGGTGAGCACTCTACCACCGAGCCACAAACCCAGCCCCCTAAAAATGTATTTTTAAGTAAGATAAATTGTGAGTAGAAAATGTCAGGTGTGATGTTAATGAAGCTTGGATTGAAATCCAATGAGCTTCACTTGCATAGATTCTGTCTCCATGGATAAATACTGTAGAATTAAAGAACTTCAAATTTTCCATCTGTATAATGGAAATTTTTAACTAATGATTTTCATAGGCACACTCATACTTTCAATCATTTTTGTAGCATCTTAAAATTACAGTGTTTGCTATTATTGTTATTCTACTTGCACTAATCATATTTAAAAGTAAACGTTTTTGAGTTGAGGATATGGCCCAAGGTAGAGCATTTGCTGAGCATGCATGAGGCTCTGTGTTTGAGCACCAGCACTACAAAAAAAAAAAAAAAATTCTTGAAAAGCAGCATGTTGTCAGCTGTAATATACTCCATTTAAACTTGCCCTGGGATATACCAATTTGGAAGGGGTTTGTTGGGGCAGGCCCCAAAATGACTATAGTTAGGCTCCCTTGCCAAAGGCTTCCTGCAGATTGTTATGTTTCATGTTAGGTTTTTTGTTTGTTTGTTTGTTTTGTGGAGCCATGGCTAGGAAACATGTTATGGTTAGTCAAGGCCAAAACCATTCTGATTCAGCCTGTAGATTCAAGGTAATAAACATTAACTTGTGGCCAATCCCAAAAAACCAAATGCCGAATGGTCTCTCTGATTAGTGAATGCTGATGAATAAGGGAGGTGGGAATGGGAAACATAAGAGAAATAGAGGAACACTGGACGCGACATGAGGGAGGCGGGGGGCAGGAAAGGGGAATGGGTATAGTAAAGATGGCTGATAAAAAAAAATATATATATATATATATATATATATACTGTTAAAAAACAAAACAAAACATTAACTTGTGAGCATGCAAACCTCTCCCCCATTTATGTAACCTGTTGACAGTGAGCTCTCTTGGTTTGAACTCTATATAAAAAGGGTCCAAGGAAAATGGCTGGGGTTAGAGTGTGATGCTAATGACTATGGCTACCTCTGAATAAAGAATGACCAAAGGATGGCCAATATTCCACCATGACTCACATCTTCTTTCAGTGGCTGGATAGTTGAGCCTTGGTCCTTGGTCCTGAGCCTTGACCTTGCCCCAAAAGGGTCAGTATATATAATGTATGGTATGTTAACATTTAATACACTAAGTAGGTGAAAGAAATTTGGCAAAAAGCATCTTAATTGTATTAACATCAAATTGACAGGAAAAATAAGTATCCAATAGGCAATGTGACAGACACCTGTAATCCCATCTGATCAGAAAGCTGAGGCAAGAGAAACACAAGTTTGAGCCCAGCATAGGCAATTTAGTAAGATCCTATCTTAAAATAAAAATACAAAGCCCTGGGGACATAGCTCAGTGATAGAGCCTCCCTCTAGTTCAATCCTCAGTAGTGGGGAAAAAAGGGGATTTTGCCTAATTTAGAAACTTTTTATTAGTTTATAATTCTACTCGTCCTGAATTTTTTTCCTGTTTTTTAACTTTAATCTATTTTCAGTTTATACATGTGCATTGTTTTACGTGAAAAAGTGAAAACCGGGAAGAAAAATGTCAATGGAAAAGATCACAATGCCATTAAATAAATTAGGGGATATCAATTTCCTGGAGTACAGAGTATATTTTCAATTGTATAAGAAGATATTAAATGTCACAGAATAATGCTTGTAATATAATAAGGAAAAGTATGAATTTATGACAAAGTATGTAAAGGGTGATCCCTTACTTTTAACAAATAGAGGGGATAGGGAGGAAAGTCCTAAAAAGATATACACAGAAACATCCTATACAGTAGATATCACTGATAGACTTTTTACTTCTATCTTATTTACCACTTTCTAAGTGATATTCCTCAAATATAACATTGAGAAAAAATCTGTTCAAAGGAAAAAAAGGAAATATTGAAGAAATGAAGACAGCTTATAAGCATTAATTTTCAACACATTTACTAAGTTAAAAACTTCCCAACACATAGAATTAATGCAAATTATGTGTTGGTAATGCAAACTAAATGGGAAGATCCTAGTGTCTTTCTTAAGTGAACTTTTAGGTTTATTTCTTTTATATTATGTGTAGTTCCTTTTTCTGTAGGATGAGTATTTGAAACTCATCTCCCTGACAAATGCACCACTTTTCTCTACTATCAAAACTCATCATAACTCCCACTGCTCTTGCATGACACTATTTCTGACCATCCTGGCTAAAAGTGATCTCTCCTTACTTTTAATTCCTAAATCACCCGCCATAGTCTGATGACTTGGGGTCAGACAAGGGTTTGAATCCCGAATTTGCCACCTAATTACTTTTTATCATAAATAGGTTTCTTTAAATCTGGGACAGTTTTCTTGCTTGTCAAAATAACTTGACAGTTGTACTTACTTTTGAGAGTAGTCATAGGAAAAATGAGAGAATACATACAGGATGATTCTTTAGATATAAAAGGTGCTTATTAAATTTCAACTTCTTGCTTATCCTTTTCATATTCATCTTGTATTAATTCAATCTCATATTCATGCTCAGCAATCAATCCTCATGTCTGTTAGTATATTATTGTTACTTTTTATATGGTATTTTTTCAATCCTTTATTGATTCTTAGGAAAGTTTCAGTTGTGTTTTACCTGGAAATATTCATCTAAATCTATTATAAGGGATTTATCAATGCAAAAGCACATGGAGAAAAACTTAGGCATACACCACTTACACCTTCCTCCCATGAATCAATCAGTGAAGGAAACCTTGTTAGCAGGTTTGTGTGTGCATTTCCTTCACTTTCTCCAAACACACATGCAAGCCATCTATTGAATTGTTTTCCTTACAATTTGCTTTTCTCAATTTTATGAACATGCATGTTAAACAGTAAATGTTAATCTAGGTATATATTCTTAAATAATTGTATAACATTTAACTCTATGTGTTCCTTATCTCTTCAATAAGCATTTAGTTTCTCCATTGTGGTACTTTTGAATGCCTAAGGAATGGTCAGTTCATTGCTAACATATCTCTAATTTTGTCATTAAGGGAGCATCTTTAGTCTAAGGGGATATAAGTCTCCTTCCCACCTTCAGGGGATGAGTAATCATTAGTTAAAATTAGTAAAAGCTGATTAATTCTCCTTTTCCAGTGATTGGTCCAGGGAAGGATACACAATTAAGTTTTCCTCAGTGAAATATAAAAGGAAGGCTACTAGATAATTCCCTTTTTAGATTAAAAGCCATGAATATTGGTGAATGAAGCATTTTGGCCCTATCCCTTTCTATTACTAAGACACCACTTTTTGTGACTTGTGACCATAAGAAAATGACTAACAAAATTCTAATAATTCCAAGTGAAATATCAGTGAGTGTCTTAGCCCATTTTCAATTGCTATAACAAAATACTTGAGGCTGGGTGTTTTGCAAAGAGGTTTAGCAAGCTCACACAGTTGGAGTCTAACATTGGGTGGCCTTATGTGTTTGGCCTCTGATGAGGGCCACAAACCACATCACAATGTGGTGGAAAACCAGGAAGGGAAATAATGAATATTTGTAGAAGAGGATTCAAGGGAAATGAAAAGTTTCCTTCTAATCCATTCTCAAGGAGCAAGTTTGATTTTGTGAGAACTACATTAAATCTTCCCAGTCCAAGTCCCCAAAAAATCCTGTAACTTCCCACTATGCCCCATCTCTTAACAGTTCCACTATATCTCAACATCATCACATTGAGAACCAATCTTTCAGCACATGAATCCTTGGTGTACATACCACATTCAAACCATAGCTGTGAGATACTAAATCAACTATGAAATCGAAAAACTTCAAACTTCTTGTTAATTAAGCAATAAACATCCTCAGGATATGCAATTGTATTAACTGAGCTTTCCTGTAATTGTAATCAAATGCCTTCTAACAGACACACATATAGTAGGAATCTGTGTTAATATTTTTACTGCTCCACTGAATGTACAATACTTACATATGGAAATCTGGGAAACATTGGCTTCTTCATTTCTGAGGTATTGATTGTCCTTTTTTTTTTTTTCTTTTTTCTTTTTGGTACCAGCAATTGAATTCAAGTGCACTCAACCACTGAGCCACATCCCCAGCCCTAGTATTTTATTTAGAGACAGGGTCTCACTGAGTTACTTAGTACCTCACTTTTGCTGAGTTCTGCTGAGGCTAGCTTTGAACAGGTAATCCTCCTGCCTCAGCCTCCCAAGCTGCTGGGATTACAGGTATGTACCACTGCACCTGGCAATTGCTTATCCTTTCACAAATCAATGGAACCCAGCTCTTTGGGATCATCCAACAGTTTACTTAATATGGTGGAGCTGCAATTCACAGATTTGTAATCTGATACAATCTGTTTATAGAACTAAACAAACATTGTGCCTCAAAGCAAACTTTGAAATTGACACTTGGTATATCTTACATGCTGAGTGGTTTTGAAAACTTATTAGTATATTAAGTGACCATTTTAAAATATTAACTCATTATGCCTTAAGACATATTTTAATTGGTTCTCCTTTCCTTCTTATTAACCAGATTTGATGTTCATCTTTCTTGAGGATCCTGATAGAAGATGATAATGGAAATGGAAGAGTTTAGAAGAGTTTAGTTATTGTTAACTGCGTTTGTTTTAGGAACAATTCTATGAAAACTGACCCTGGAAACTTATTCATTGCCTATTACAGAAGGAAGAGTGATGCTGTTTTAATTGTTTGTTAGTTTATTTTTCTCTTGGTTCTTGCTTCAGCACTTTTCCAAGAATGAAAATGTAAATTATGATATAGCTTCTGGTTTATTTCTGTGAGATTTACTTTCCCTTCTGGACCTGGTTTGTATTTCCCTAAGGATAGAAGGGAATCTATATAACACCCTTTGGTTTGAAGTAAGCCTGTGCAATGCATTGAACCTGCTGATGTAAAACATTTTAGGGGAGTGGAGATGAAACAATAGTGGAACCATGGGTAGGGAATGGAAGCTCTTCCCAGGGGTGTTAAATGGAGCCTCTCAGAAATCCCAGGCCTTGTAGGATAGACAGAGGCATGGGAACTGGTCAAGGATTTCCAAGGATCCTCAAAACTTCCTCAGCATACAGAATAGGAAAAAATAAAAAGTGAAAGTTACTTCCCATTTATTTTTCTGAAAGTGGAAATGCCATAAAATTAACTTTGTTGGAGGAGAAAGAAGTATTTGTTGGAAGAGAATATTATATAGTTTTAGAAAAATAAAAAGTCATTTTCCTAAAAACTATTGCTTATAGGCCAGAGGTCTCCAGTTACATTCATTCATTAATTTTTCTATAATTTATTTCCTCCAAGCAAGACTTAATGAGGGAGACTTTATCATTCTCCAAGAAAAAGAAAGTGAAATAGTCTATCCTTCTTTGATAGACTATTAAAGGAATCTTGATTTCAAAATCAAATATTACCTTTTAAAATACTTACTGAGTACTTGTTTTGGGCAGGATGCTATGTTAAATTCTAGGGATACAAATACATATAAAAACAGCTTTTTAAAAATTTATTTGAGCAACTATCCTTGGTTATCTTCTTTTGACACCTTGTAACAGATTTTGAGATAAAGAGTTGCACCAGTAATCAAAGAGTTCATAGGGCTTATAGAAAAGTCAGGAGGTTATTACTGGTTAGGATTACATGCAGGTATTTTTTTAAAAAGCATGGGAAATTTTTAAGCAAGACAAGTTGCATGAGTAAGTCACAGTAGTAGAACTGAGACAATCCTACACTGGCAAATATAAAAAGGAGAATCTGAAAGGCAAATTCTCAATCTGAAAAGAACTTCATCCTGATTTTCTGCATTTGATTGGCATTGCACAAAGGATGACTGCAGAAGAAACACAAGTCTAAGGATCCTTTCAGCTGTCCCGTAGGTTGGTATAAGGCATTCTTAAAAACCAAGGAAAAAAAATTTTGAAGGGAAAACACGAATCTTTCACTCTTTATTGTAAACCTATTTGAGAGCCAGAGAGAGCACACACATATGAAGACCACTTGTACCTTTCCTTGAGAGTTGATAGTCCAATGAGGGAGTCTGGCCATCATGTGTGAGTAGGAACTATACCAAGAATATTAAAAGAAGGAGCCAGCCACTGAAAGACCTCTCTACTAAGCATGGTTTATTTTGGATGTTCTACTCCCAAGACTTTTATGAGATATGATGTGATCTATACAGAGCTGGTCTCAGCAAACTACAACAGGTGGGCCAAATCCAGGCCACCACCTATTTTTGTATGACTCTTGAACTAAGAATAGCTTGAATATATTCATATGAAATGATTGGAAAAAAATAACAAAATGAGAATTATTCCTCACATAAAATATGTTATCAAAATTCAGTTCATGAGAATTCATGGAAACATAGTTATGAGCATTGGTTCAAATGTTATTTATGGATGCTTTTTTCTAAATGTAGGGTTTGGTAGTTGAAAGAGAGATTACCTGTAAAGACTAAAATACTGAACAACTAGTCATTTACAGAAAATGTTCACTGATATCTGTTAAAGAGTGATCACCAATTAGCTTCTTCAGCCTTGAAGTGCTAGGTATGACCATGTCCAAATGGATAGGGGCTAGGCACCTGTCCCTAGGCCTCCATGCTGCTTACTCTGTTCCTCACTCAGAGGAAAGCCCAGGGTACCTTTGTCCCCTGGAGTTGACCTTCCCTATTCCAAACAATCCTTACCTGTCTGTTCAAAAAACACTTTATCACAGGGAAGCTTTAGAATCTGTGCATCACACATTGAGGATGAGAAGTACAGCTTTACCTCTGCATTGTGCTTACATAAGCTGGGGGACAGCAATGACACAGGAGAGGCAGATAGACAAATTCCCATCATTATCTTCCGGAAACACCACGAAATTCAGACATTACATCCTGCTTTCAAATTCAGCTTATCGTAGTAAACTCTTTGTTATCTCTGGATGACTTCTCCCTCAAATCAGCACCTTTTTGCCAGTGTTTGGTTGTCAGCAGGGATGCCAGTCTCCTGCTCCATTTTATTTATGCATCAGTAGCCGTCACCATGGTCACAGCTTGGGCTGTTCCCCCAGAGATTCCCGAGGAGCCCAGTCACTCACAGAATAAACATAAATGTAGGGAAATTGAACTCTCTTAAATTCATTCCTCAATAATGCAGGTAACTTTGCTTTACTTTAAGTTTGAGACTTCATTTGCTTTAAAAAATACAAATAAAAAATTCCTACTCAAACATATAAGAAAAATAATATTGTGAATTTTATAGAAATGAGAAGAGTGACATATTTTCTGAACAAGCATTTCTTCCAATAAAGGTCAGCCAGTCTGATCTACAGCCAGCCTGGCCCTTTCAGAGGAGTTTATATTTGAAAAGACACTTGAAAATGATAACCCTTTTCTTAGAGACACAATTGTGCTAAACAAATTTTGTCAAGCACTGGTTAGACTAATATGGGTTGACACTGATAATAAATTGCACAGATTCTTGTGACCCCCCCCCATCATTCTTATTTTTATTAAATGTCATCCTCTTAGATAGGTATGGATGGGTGGCACAAGTTGATGGATAGTATAGGATGGTTGTCTACTAGGAGAGTCTGTTGAGGTGTATTTCAACTCTTATCTTTGGCCTGGAAATTATATCTTCCTATTGCTTAAAAAGCATGTAGCAGAGGCAAATTTGATTTCATTACCCTGTCCATTTGTTCTTTTTTGGAGTCTGTGTATTCCAAAATGAGTATTTACTTCCACCCTGACATTTCTATTCTCTCTCTCTTGTTATCCACTATTACATTTCAAATCAATGTGAGGTTTTTACTATTTCAAACATTGTTCTCCTATAGATTTATCACTGTGAGAGGAAAATGTTCTTGAAATGGTATTGTAGCTATGTAGCTCTCTTAGACCTGAGGGAAAGGGATTTTAATTTTTCACTTTTAACCAGTTATATTAAAGAAAGAGAAGAAACAATGTGGGTACCCAGAACTTTCAGTTCCCCTGGTGAAGTAAACACCTGAAAGGGATCTGGGATCATTCTAGTCAGAGAAACAGGTTTTGTGGGGCCCATAGGGAAGCCATCAGCAGCTGGCACTTTGTCAGGTAGAATTTGAGGCTTTTTACAGATACAGCTTTTCACACATTTAATCTGCTTGTTAAGGTAGGTACTGTTAGCATCTTTTATGGTATTCAGAGAGGAAAGTGGCTTTTCCATAATCACAGAGCTGTAGAAACTGAGGAAAGAGTCTGTTTGATGCCTACATTAAGGTGTTTTCTCATTTGCAGCCTCTAAGACTTTCCTGGAAGTTGAGCTATAAATGCACAGGGCACAGGTGGAACTTCTGTAGAAGATTCACCTCCAGAGCTGACTCACCTCATGCCAGTCCTGGAATAGATATGCCAAAGGACCCAGGATTTGCAAAAGATCAGAGGAAGTACAGGTCCCATTAGAACTGCCTCCCCATCTTGTTTTATACAAAGTCCACATCTCAGTGGCTCCAAAGACACTACACCTGACAAACTTGGACAATTTACTGACCTCACTGCGTGTTCCAACCTTTGATTTCACTTTTGACTCACATCTACCCTCCTGTAGAAATGTGGTAGATGTGACACTTTTTGGTTTTCTTGATGAGAAAACCAAAGCTTAGAAAAGTTGTTCAGCTTATGGACTATTACCTTGCCTCTTTGATCCATCCCTCCTCATGGTCTAGGCCCATTCCTTCTACTGCTCAGGAAAATTCTCTAAATTTTTCAGTCTTTCATGATGGGAATAATGAATCATCCAGGGAACACTGGAGAAATGAGTTCATGGAAAGACAAGAATGGCTTCCCAGCCAGCTATGACCATACCCAGTCTTCAAGTGTTTGCAGAGTACTTGCCATGCTTTGCTCCAAAGTGGGTTCCCAATGGGCTTCTGAGATGCAGACCTGACCTCTGACTTCCAGAATTGTACAATGAGAAGAATAAAACTACCCCATAGGATTTTTATGAAATTCCTGTATCATCCTTTGGAACATTGCCAGCATTTTCAATAGGCTTCAGTCTCCAGTTTCTCTTGAGGATGCATGCAAGTGAGCTTTCTCTGTCCATGGTCTGAGTGCTATCTCCTTTCGAATTCATGCCCATTGATTGGATCTATTGATCCTTTGCTTGTAAGTTGCCAGGTCAGTCCTTCATTGGCCTCCCTTTGTAGGAGGAAATCTCCATTCTCAGATTCTGTGTTCACAGCCCTCTCCTTCCTTAACTAACTGCATCCCTTCTTCTCTATCAGAGTCCCAGCCAGAAACAGTGGGTTTATGAAAATGATTTAATTAAAAAGAAGCAGTTTACAAATATGTAAATAGGATACAGAAAAACTGGAAAGAGTGAAAACAAAAAACAAACAAACAAAAAAAAACAGTGCAGTAACCACAGCTAGAAACAGCAAAGAGAACAATTACTGGGACCCAAAAGGCAGTTGCATAGAGCATGCTGTCTCAATAGGAGCCATGATGTTGGACACTGTCAGTCCAAACACCCTTCAAAGATGGAAGCCAGAAGAATAAAGATCCTGACCTAATTTTCCATTGTTTTCTGAATTCCTTCTAGGATTATGTAATTGAGCACATAGGAGTGTCTTGGAATGGACCTGCCCATCTGCCTCCTTGGATCCCCTGGATCTCATCCTTCTTTTCACACTTGTCTCTAAGATGGATTCTGCTCTTATGGTTCTATCCTCTAACTTCTTTGCTCAGCTATCATATGCTTTCTGCCATAAAGAACATCTTGTCTTCAGCCAGTGTTGCTCATGCCCTGAACCTCTCTGGCCCTTTCCCATGGTCTGCCGTCCTTACACACAGAGCCGTGTCAGTAAGAATGATGCCCATTTCTGTTTGAAAATCTCCCCTTCCCTTAATATGAATAAATATCACTTGACTCTGACTGTTAGGTGTTAGCTGGGATGATTACCAGCTTTGTAAATAAAGTCTCTGAACTCAATTTTTATTCTGACAGAGAAGAGAGTGTAGCCACAAGTTCTCTTATTATTAATCATAATAAATGCAGATGACACTATTCACTTTGTGCATATAAAGTATATATTTCTTAATTCTCAAAACAATAGTGTGAAATAGTTGGGAGGGTTCCTGTTCTCCAGATTAAAAAATTGAGCCCTGAAGAATATGAGCAACTCACCCAATTTTGCACTATTAATGGCAAAGTAGAACTTGAATGCATGGCTCTTATAACTCTGAGATTTTTCCCTCCACTTTCTAACCCAGAGTGTCTTAGAGAGGAACAGAAAGGCAAATACATCTTAGGATGCAGAATCACACATGAGATTGAGTTTGGGTAGTATGGGAAGGCCTCAAAGAAGAAAGCACTTATAATGTGGCACTATTTCAGAGGGATGAGGGCATTCTGTCATTGACTTCTTCAGTAACCCCACAATGACACTTTCTGACAGGAGCTAGAGTGGCAAAGAATTAGCAGTTTCTATGTTAGCTCACTATCTTTTAGGAGAAACAATTATGTTCACTGTACAGGATGCATAAGAACATGAAACAAAGTTTACATTGGGAAAGGTAGGGTATATATGATAGAGACCTATTTTATCACGCTGGAAATGGGTGCTGATTTTTTCAGGTTGACTACAATTGCTGATGTAAGTAAATTGCGCATACTACAAAGATTGCTCATGCTCATAGCAAATTATCATTTTTAATTTTATTGATGTGTGTATATATACATATATGTACATATAATCATATGGACATATAGATACAGATATAGACATACCCCCTGGGAAGTTATGTCTCCTGCATTCTTCACTCACTGACATTGATCCTGTGCACTTCAATCTTGCAGATACTATTTTAGTCTTTCTCCCCAGACTAATAGTATGAGGGCTTTTACTCAAAATAAATTTCTGAAAAGAGAGTGACCTCAAGGATGACTTGCTCATACCTTTCTTATTACTTCTCAACAAGGAGAAAGAAGGCAATCTTTTGATCAATTATTGCTTTCATTCTTCCCCAAGGTGTCCCTGATCCCAGAAGCCCAGTCCTCTAATGTCTGATGGAACCTTACAGGCCAGCTCGATCTTACTCTCTCTGTCCATTCCCTTCCTTACACTGCTGTGGTTTCTATCTTCTCTAACAGTGTTCTGATAATTGCACTTACCCAGAAGTTTTCAGAGATCAACTACACTGATATTTTCCATAGGGCATCTGCCTTTCATCAAAGGATATGTATGAACATTATAGATTCTATGACAAGTTACTGCAATATAATTATTGGGCAGAGGACAGAATTAAATAAGCTTCTTGCTTCTGAACTCCCACTGTCCAAGATAGCCCCTTACTGGCTCTCTTCAAACTCAGACTTAGATAGGTATTTTGTTTTTGGATAAAAGTATAATGCTGGCATCTATGTCTCCTTTAATCAAACCCTACTTTTCAAAATTAGATATTCATAACCTTATCAAATTCTACTGGGAATATTTACCAATTCATTTATTTCATTTCTTTGGGATCTAGTGGGGTAGGCAATACTCGGAGGGCCTGGATTCTATGGTTAATGAGCAGAGATGGTTTGGGACTATTGAAGTCAAAGGATTTTGGTTCATTCATTCATTCAAGGAAGTTTATACAGGGATTACTCTGTGCCACACTTTGGACATGAAGTGGTAAGACTAAAATACCATAGACTATGGTTTAAAAAACTGGGAGTCTATGTGACAAGAATAGCACACAAGAAACATGTACACGAATCAATAAATTAAAGGCCACATAGTGAAAGTGTTCTGAAGGAGTGAAGCAGGATTGTGGGCAAGCAGTGGCTCAGGAATTGTTGGAGTTAAGGGAGGATTGTGACTCTAGGAAATCTCTGGGAAGTTGAAGTTTGAGTTGAAGCTGAGTGGTGAGGAAAGGACAGTCAATTAAAATCCAGGGACAAAGTGCAAATGAGGCTGAAAGAATCATAAATGAAAAAGACAGGCAGGAGGAATGGTCTTTTCCAATGTGAGAAAGGAAGGTGTGTTACTTCAGTGGGGAGAACACGGGGTAACAGAAGGAAACAAGGTCAGAAAGGAGCAGAGGCCTACTCCTTCAGGAAAACTAGGAAGAAAAAATGAGACAAAAGCACAAGGGCTTGCTATAGTTTGGATGTTCCATGTCCCCCAAAAGTTCAAGTGAGTGCTATTGGGAAATGGTGGTATCTTTTAAAGTTGGAACCCAGTGGAATGTCCTTATGTCATTGGGACATGCCCTCAAAGAGTTTGTGAGACCCTGGTATCTTCCTTCTCATTTTGCTTGCTGACTGATGAGATGGACAGTTTGCTCTGTCCAGTGCTCCAATCATCATGTGCTACCTCACCAGAGGCCCACTGCCAATCAAGGGGGCTCTTGATTATGGACTGAAATCTTTAAAACCATGAGCCAAAACAAGCCTTTTCTTTTTGTGGGTTAATTATCTCAGATATTCATTATAGTAATGCAAAACTGACTAATAGACATTTTCCTCAATCTTCAAGGTCACTTAATATGGAAAACCAAGAGCTCTGTCTAACCTCATGTTCTTTTGCATCCATTCTACTAGTTTTCTGCAACTTATGACCCTACGTTGCATCTCTATCCTGGAAGCTCCTCTACCTGCAACACGGGCTTTTTATCTCTTAAAACTGAACTTTTTCAATCAGCTCTGCAATTGGAATTTTGTGGGCCTTTGCCTGTTTGTTCCTAGGTAAAAGAGAAAAAAAGGTCATTTCCCACTACTGCAGAGACCAAATTGTACTCATCCCTCAGCTCAAATATCAGTTCTTTTGTGAAAGCTACCATAACCTCCAGAGGTAGATTCAGTTTCTGCCTGCACTTTATAGCTCTCTATTTCCTTTCTGAGTATTATTGTACTTATTCTTCTTGTTATTAAAATTATCACCAGCATTTATCTTTGTTCCAGCTTAATTATGAATCCAGGAGTCCTGAGACTGCATGCTTTCTAACATCACTTTTCCACATTGTTCCCAAATGCCTCTTTTGACACCCCACAATGTCAGGAGTCCATGGTACCCACATTTTGGCACATCAGAGAACTTGGCGAACTATACTCTAAGAGCTGATTTGCTCCTCTATGCCCTATTCTATGAAAAATCTGGGCTCAGGGCTGGTGTCTTATTCATATGTACATCTACGAGGTCCAAATAAATCCTCAAAACATGCAAATGCTCAGGAATGAACAAGTAAATAAATGAAATTTAATTTAATGAATTTAGTTTGGAAATTCAGATAAAGCCAAGAAGCATGTTCAAACACTCAGCTTGAACAAAAGAACTTTAGTTTTTTTTTAATAGGGACTAAAATATAAATATTATTATTGTGCCCTATCTTCTAGAATTGTATTGAGTATATAGGTAAAATTACAATATCTTTTCCCTAAAATATTATTGATCCTACCAAATATGATATTTAGTTTGAATACAGAAAATTTTGATCTAATCTCAATGTTTATTTCAATATGTTTTATAAAAAATAAAATTGACTGCTAAAATATTACATATGACTTTTACTTTTTGTTTCTTAAAAAATTGTTCATGACTTCATCCATAAAATGCATTGTCTATATAGGTAGCATTATGAAAGAAAGGTATGGTAATTTACACTTTTGTTTAATGAAATAATTTTACAAATTAATTATGTTAAAATAATAATACTTATAGTAACAACTTATTGGTTGATAAAATTATGTAAAATGCAGTTGCTCTGGGCTTATAATGAACAAACTGCTGTTAGCTAAACCTAGGCATAATTTTCAGCTGGAAATGCAGTGCTAGCATTGAGGAATGTAGCTAAATGTTGAAGACAATTGAAGAAGGAACGTGACAGTTTGCAATGACAGCCACGAGACAGCTGTTCAAAAATAACATTACAGCAGGTGAATGTGGGTACATATGTATCATCACCATGAAATATGGGGTGGGGGTTGGATATATATCTTAGTTTGCTACAACATTATTCGTTACATAATATGCGCTGTTATCCTCCCTCTACCACCCCGTTTTAAATCATTGAAAATGTTTATTTCTAATGCTTGGCCAAATTACAGTATGTGTGTGTGTCTCACAGTCTCATTTATCCTCAAGAAGTTCCATATTCATCATATTTGGTAAAGTTACATTTGCAAATTCATTCATGGAAAAGTAGGAGAGGTCAAACTGGAATTCTAGATAAAGGATCTGGGTGTTGAATAAGGAAATGATGCCCCTCCATTGAGTAGAGATACTGCCAGCAATAAACTATTGTCTTTCCCTCCTTCATCCTGCATCTTCCTTCAGAAGACTACTGATAGCTATGTATCTGTGAACCTGTTTCTAGTTTTTTAAGTATCAAGCTCATAATGTAAAATAAAAATGTTTATGTTTTTCCTTCATAAAATTAAACTGTTTTCTCCACCTTCCTTTTCAGAAAACGCATTTGGGATTCCATGGAAAAGGCTTCTCCAGTTCCTCTCATAGCTCAGAAAAGCAATATTGAAAACACTGGTCCATTTATAATACAATACATTTTATATAATGTGATATGAATCATATTTTTGTACCATCCAGAAAGAGATTTGACAGTTGGAAATGGATTTCTCAAAGCTGATGCTCAGGAAATTTCTGTAAAAAGAAATATGCTTCCTTGATCACTTCTCTAATAGTACTTGAGACATACTGGCACAGTAAAAATGTTATAACTCCAAAAGTGAATTTTTACCAGGAAAGGAGGGGGAGCTTGCCCTTAGCATAGGGATATTATGATAATCAGGTATTTTATGTCATTTTTCTTACTTTGTGAATCCTTCCTCTCTATCACTTCTTCCATATTAAATTTGCAAATGAAATTCCACTTCACTCTTCTGTCACCTTCATCCAAGTCCCCATATTTATATTCACATCTCCCAAAATCTTATCTACCTAAGGAAATAATCACTACAAACAAATATTCCTAATGAAAGCACACCTTAGAGTTTAGGCTCCATCTGGCTTTTTACAATAGATCAAAACTCTGATTTATTAAGTAACTGAAGTCATATTTTTAAATCCTACTTAAACTTTAAATGAAACTCAGTCACAGATTTGGGAGCAAAAGAGATCATAATGTTTCATTTTAGAGCTGAGAGGGAGACCATATAGCTAGATTTTAGCACTTTACCCCTGAATCTCTGTGTGACTTTGAGTAAGTTACCAGGCATCTCTGTACCAGTTTCTATAAGTCTGAAAACCTTGTATTAGAGATACAACACTCTTTCCAGGTGTAAAGTCACAGTTTAAAAGTGACTGTTGAAGTTGGAAAAAGAATCCAATTATTCTGCTAACCTGATCAAGGTGTCACCATAAAACCTCCTATTATCAGACTGCCAGAAAAGTTATTTCAATAATATCTCAATGGAATGGGGGGACATTTGTGGGAGTTGAGAGTATAAGGCTTTTGGATGAGGAATCTTTCTTAGATGCAGCTGAGGTAAAGAGGTACATTTGCAGAACACATTATCATTTAAATTATTTTCCATTCCCATATAAATCATCCATTAAAAAATTTCCAACAAATGAAAAATCGAGCAGAAAGGAGGTAATTGTGACAACGGTTCCTGATATTTCCTTTTATTTGCACATGTGTATGAGCATGCTAAGCTTATGATTGAATGGTTTGCAGATTGCTTTTATAAAAAAAATTTTAATGGCTTGACTATCTTTATAAAACAAAAACAAAAAACTTTGGTATTTTCTAAGGTGCTTCCAATGTTTAGGAAACACATTTTCAGACTTCATTTTTATGGTTAGGCAGCTGTTCATGCTGAAATTGTAAAACATTTTGCACACTTCCATTTGTTTCACTGCTAATATTTATCAGCTAAATTTTGAGATATATTTCAAAGTAACTAGCTTCCTATTTATTTATTTTTCCTCTACCAAATCAATGGAAATGTGTCTTTGTCAACAGGTCATTTACATCAAGCATCTGAGGACTGAGGATAGAGCCCAGTGGTCCTGGATTCTATTCCTAGCACCACCACCAGAAAAAAAAATTAAATTAAATTAAATTAAAATAAAATAAATGTAGATCAAGGTCTTGGCCAATTTCAAACAAAGAAATTGAGAGGTGGGACTGGGGCTGGGGCTCAGTGATAGAGCACTAGCTTAGCATGTGTGAGGCACTGGGTTCAATCCCCAGTACCACATAAAAGTAAATAAATAAAATAAAGGTTAAAAAATGTTTTTTAAAAAAAGAAATTGAGAGGAAGAATGACTTGGCTGAATGGTTATTTCTATTGTCTTCTCATTGTGTTATATTTAACTTTTCACTGGGAAGATCATTATTCTATATCTACATTCCAGTCACAGAGTTTAAAATTACCCTGAACTTCAGAAATCATTCTTTTAATTTCTATTGATCTTTTTAAAAAATAACAGATTGGCAGGAACGGAGGATTAAAATGATAATAATGATTATGCATTTGAGAAGGCAATAGAAAATTATCACTTACTTGTACTCTTGGGTTTGTATTTTTATAATTTTTTTTTGGTACCAGACATTGAACCCAGGTGCGCTTAACCACTGAGCCATATCCCAGACCTTTTTATATTTTATTTAGAGTCAGGGTCTCTCTGAGTTTTTTAGGGCCTCGCTAAATTGCTGAGACTGGCTTTGAACTTGTGATCCTCCTGCCTCAGCCTTCCAAGCCTCTGGAATTACAGGTGTGCGCCACTGTGCCTGGGTTATGTCTTTATAAAATTTGAACAAGAGTAACCAAAAGGCAGATCATAGGAGAAGTTCAGAGACACAGGAAGAAAAGTAGAGAGCAGAGAGCAAGACCACACCAGGATGAGAGTAAACAGTCTTCCTGTAAAATCCTCAAATTGCTGAACAGACCATTGAGTTTCATTAAGTATCTCCACCAACTTTGAACTCATCTGTAAGTTAGTTTCACTTCTTTGTGTCAGTCAAAAAGATAAAAAAAAATGTAAAAGTAAGCATAAAATTGTTACCTCTAGCCAACTCATATTTACTTGAACACATGTTATGCTTCAGCTCTGTGTCCCATTTTATTATCAAGCAATACCAGGTCATAAACCTATTTATTTTAAAAGAAATGTGTTTGAAATTCAAAATCACCTTTTTTTTCAACAGTGCCTTTGTTCCCTCCTTGACATCTTTGTTCTGATATAAAAAGGTGTCAGGAAGGCTGATGAAGAACACAGCCCTGGTCAGGATGCCTGGTACAAAGGAGCCCACCTTCACCCCAAGGCTGAGCCTTCCCAGTTGCATTTGGTCTCTCTGCCACAAGGTGTCAGTGGTGCAAGAAAAGCCACCTAGCCCTGGAGTAGGGGTAGGGATGGGGAGGGTTCCTGTTCTCCACGTCTGTGGTCAAACAGCTCTTCACCATTGCACATTTAACTGCTGTAACCTGAGCAGTCCCCAGCAGGAGCCCTGGGGACCTGTCAGCCTTCTGGTAACCTGATTCAAGAAAAGTGCTTGGCAGAGATAAAACAGCTACCACCTTGAGGAAGCAAAAAATAAGTAAATAAAAAAATCTCTTCACAGTGTGTTTCTGTTTAATCATACTGCCTGATGTCCCAATACACGAATATTAAATTGATTAATTAAAAACCAGTATTAACATAGACAACTGTTATATAAAGTACACCATGTGTTAGAGAATATTCAATGCAATATACACATTACTTTAATTCTCAAAATCTTGAGAAGTTAGTCTCATGACCATTTTTGTATAGATAAGAAACAAACTTATGGTGAAGAGTATAGTTTGTCTGCAGCCACATCACTTGCAAGCACAAGAGCTGAGACTCAAGCTCAGAAAAACTTACATTTGGGGTTGTGCAACAAGTCTGCAGGTGGCATTTCTCTGGCTTTGTGTAACCAAGGCTAAGTGCTAGTTGAGTGGTTGTGGTAGAGTTTTTGCTCTCTGATCTTCTCTACTGGACTGCTACCTTGCTATCAGGCTGCAACACATGCCTCTATTTTGAATACAAAGGAAAATGTGAGCGTGTTTGTGCTGGGCCATCTTTGGATAGCAATTTCTGATGTTCTCCTGTATATATGGTTCCGGTTCTTCTCTTATCAAGTACATGCAAAGATTGTATTTTCTCATCCTGTTGCAAGTAAGCAGGCTCACCTGACTGGTCCTGATGAGCATGGAAATGCTTTTATTACTTCATGCAGGAGGATTTGCAAGTGGGGATTCTCTAAAACTGTCTTCCCCACCAAGACATTGAAAGTGTAATGACTTTCAGGAGGTACAGCCACCAACTCATCAAATGGTTGGAAACTCACCAACTAGAAAAACTAAATGATAGTGTGAAACTGAGGTTTACTCCCACACACCAAAACATGATGGGCAAAGAACCTAACAAGATAAATACATCTTTGTCATATTAATAGATAGTGAGCTTAGCTCATTTGCAGGTCAGCCTACCTTAATTCATACAGTGAGCTCCATGGACAGAGCTCTACCAGCTTTTGGGACTGCTGCCCTCATTCCCAATAGACTCTCTCCATGAAACCTGAATACCAGTGTCTGGCAGTCTCAGAAAGCAGACAAAAAAGACCTTATTGACATAAACAGGTCAGAAAATTAAAAAGTGGGGATCTAGAAATACTAGAATAGGAAAAATGAAATACTGCCTTGTCAAAGATGATCAGACAGCTAATACAATGCTCAGAAAAGAAATCTGATTTGAATAAAGCCAAGTTGCTATTGATCAGGCCAGAGGGGTGGCACCTGGAGTCTCTTGGCTATACAGATGACCCCTGTAGTTTAATTCCATCTCAGACCACTGGAAGAGGGTCCTGCCACAATGCCTACTAACAATGGTAAACCCAAATGTCAGATGGAGTCCAGTTGCAACCAAGAGGGCAGGCCTCCCTCCGCACACTGAGCAGACCCAGTCAGACTATCAGACTTTAAGGCTCTCAGAACCGGGATTTCCTTTCCACTTTAAAATCACTTCGTGGATTCATTAACATGGAGACACAAAATGATCAGACTGTACACATTGTTCTCTACTTTAAAAAACATTCATTGAAGACATCTACGATATTGGCTAAATTAAAGCAGTCATATTTATGTACAATTTCTGGAACCTATTGATTTGCAATGTAACAGATTCCAGGATATTGCTGTTACACACTATGGTATAAGGAACATCTTTTACATACTACATTCATAATAATGTATAGGTGAAGTGGAAAAATGCATTGCTAGCAATAAGACTTTTGGGTTAAAGTTTTTGTGCTTTTTTATTTTGATAGGCATTGTCAAGTTGCCCTCTAGAAATCTGGCACCCACTTAAGACTCCCCTCAACTTTTATGAGAGCTCCTGTCTCTCCACATACTTGAGAATCATTAAGCTTTTTCATTTGTACTTTCATGATAGTTCATTGTTGATCTGATTTGTATTCCTTTAACAGCAGCTGATTCAGAACATCTTTTCATATGCTTATTGGTCATTGTTCTGAAAATGATAAACTGCTTGTTTATATATTTTGAACATTTTTTGCTCATATTTTTATATTGATTTATATGTTATTTTAAGATAAGAAAATTAGCCTTTTATCTATTATTATGCTGTGATTACAATTTCTCACTTTATCTTCAATTTTTTGAATTTGTTTGCATTGCTTTGTTTCACACAAAATACTTGACAGGTAATATGAAATTACCTGTCAGACCATCTGAGTATGATGAGTTACAGCTCTGCTATTTTACTAGTACTATGATCTTGAACGAGTTGTTTGAACTGTATGTGCCTCAGTTTTTTCATCTTTAAGATGAGTATAGATAAAGAACCAATTCATAGGGTTTTGGGGGATCAAAGAGTTTATAAACATAAAGCTATAGAATATTGTAAAACTTATATTAGTTGCTGTATGTCCCCTCTTATTCCTTTATGGTCAATTTTACCAATCTTTTTCTTTGTGGATTCTGGGAATTGAATTCTATTTGGAAATCAGGAAATTTTTAAGATGTAAAATTCCATTTTATCTGAACAGCAAGTAACAGGAAAGTTAATTATTCTTGTATACATTTGGTTCAAGATTTTACCCAAGGCTAATTGATTAAATGCTTGAGCTTCTGTCTGGAGCTCTTTGATGTCCTAACAACTTGGGGTGTTTCACATTCCACACATTATAAAACATGAAGAAATTATTTATATAAGAACTTATATTTGAGTGACTTATCTGATAAGTCACTTATATTTGAGTAACTTATCTTGCATTTTCTAAACTGGCTCTGAGATTTGTAAGGTATCTTCTTACCCACAAGGTTCTTCTTGACCTGAAATAATCAATGTAAAGGGGTTGACTCTTCTTGGAGGGAACCTTGTTATCTTTTTCTTTCCAAAAACCAAATACTGCCTGGACTTTTATCTTTATCCTTATCTTTCCCACAAATTCACCCCATGAATATGGAAGCTGTGCCACCCAGCTTGAGTATTTTATGGAAGACACAATGAAGGGCATAATTTTCATACCTATGCTGAGAGTTGCTAGGAAAAGCAACACTTGAACTGGAGACATCATACAAATCTACCTGGCAGGGTCCTATAGTAGATGGGTGGATGCTTCCAGGTCCAGAGTGGACCAACATCTCCAGAAACAGAAGATTTGGGTAGTGCACAAGTTGACCATCTCCACCAACTAGTATAAATGTTTTTATGTTGTTGTTACTGTTGTTATTTTCCATTCTGGAGATAAACCCAGGCCTCACACATGCTAGGCGAGCATTCTGCCACAGAGCTACAGCCTAGCCCAACTCTTCCTATGCACATAATTGTTTGATTTATGAAAGGGAAAAACTAAATGTATTGTCAATGGGGATGAACAAGGGTTCACTTTTAAATTCTGTTAAACACACAAAGGATAAGTACACACCCCTCCTTTTTCCCTTCTCCACTCAGTATTTCTCTATGGAACATAGACTTTAAAGAGAAAATAGAACTAGATCCAATTTCTGGTTCTTTTATTTAAAATTGAGTTTCTATTAATTATTTATTTACTTATTCATATTTTTATGTATTTATTTAGGTACTGGGAATTGAAATGAAGGTGCTTTACCACTGGGCCATATCCCCAGTTCTACTTTTTTTGTTTTTAGTATTTTATTTTGAAACAGGCTTTCACTAAATTGCTTAGGGTCTTACTAAGGAGCCAAGGTTGACCTTGATCTTGAGATCCTTTTGCCTCAGTCTCCTGAGTTGCTCAGATTACATGTATACATCACAGCATCTGACTAAGTTTCTTTTCTTTGAAATGTGGATGCTGATATGAAACATTCAGTATTATGAACAGGATTAAATTACAGAGGCAGCATATGTAGATGACATGGCCTGTTGTATACCTTCTAGTGTTACTGTTGTTGTTGTTTGCTAAGGACTCTTCAACATCAAACATAACCAAATCATAGATGTGGAATAGGGAGTTCTTCATTTTCATGGCACATTTAAAAATCTATTTTTAAAGGGCTGTGCCTAGTTCACAACAATCTTGTTCCACTTGTTCTTTTCATCTTCAGGGAAAATGTTAGGATTCTCCCAGCAGGCAGAGAGAACACCAGTGAAGGCAGACAAGTGCTTTGGTGAAGTCTCATACTGACCTTCCCCTCTGATAACAAGTCAATCTCATCGAGAACAGGAAGTCAAATCTTGCTAAACCATGTGCCTTAAAACTGATCTTTTTAACCATTCGAATAGTGCATTTAGATAGTATTAGTTGGCAAATTTTATAACAGCACAGTAAAAATATACAAGAAATGGAGAGAGCCAGACTTTACATCAAAATCCAGCACTTTTGGTAATTAATTTAACAAACGTTTATTGAATGTGTATTGTGTACATAACTCTGTGGTAACCTTTGTCACTTACTATGTGATGCTGAGCAAATTAAAGATTGTATCTCTACTTAGAATTATAAGTTGCATTAAATGAGATGCTACATTAGAGAACCTCTCATGGTGTTAGGCACACGGTAGAATAGAATGTGATGCGGATGCCATTGATACATATATTTTAAAGTTTTTAGTGATAACTTGTCCTGCAGTGTGTGCTATTTATGAATCTGATAAATATTAATGGTGTGTCAACCTTCTACACAAGAGGACCTTCAAAGATGACAAAAGGCCTTTTCTACAAGGAATTCTTCCTTTAAACATGACAGGGTGGCTAAAAGTTCTAGCAAATTGTTATTGTCTACTTAGTGCCTCTCACTCTTCTTAAATATCACAGCCTTGAGAGGATAGGTTAAAAAAGGAGGGTTTGGTAAAAATATTGGATGAAAAGATATCTATGGGAAAAGGACAAATGAAAAAGAACTAGCATGAAAATAAGTCTGCCAGGCACTTAATACAGATTTGCATACTTGACTCTTATAGACCCTTACAAAACAGGTAGTACCTCCATTTTCCACAAGAAAAAATGAAGGTTGTATATTTTGCCCAAGATTACCCAGCTAATAAAACGCACTGCAGGAATCTCAAATCAAGTCTGTTCATTTGGAAACTAATAAGCATGGAAAATAGGATTGTTAAAGAGAGGGAAGAAGGTCATGAGTGGTAAGAGTGTAGAGTGTTTTCTGTCTTTGGAGTGCGGTGTTATAAAAGGAGTCTATTTGAGTAGAGAGGGGGCCTCCTGGAAGTGTCACTCACAAAAATATTGGATGAGCAAAAGAAGTAAGATATAGGGCGAAAACTGAAAAGATAGAAAATGATAGTAAAAAAGACTCTGTGTGACAGATGGCTGTCAACAGGTCACTGTAACTTGGTAATCCAAGAATCATTGACTATGAGAAATCTGGTTGATACTCTTCCCAACACAAACCAATGTTCAGAGAAGCCAACACGATGCTAGATCTGACTGGGAGACATTGTCCTTTATCAGACATTGTCCTTTATCAGACACTGAGCAAAACTCTCAAAGATTTGATGGAGGCATGGAGGAGGCTGGGCGTGTGTGGTGTTCCCAGATAAATGTGGACAATGGCAAGCAATAGCTAGCTGCAGGTTCCTCTCTGCACAGTTTTCAGGAGGCCATGGCCACACTTCACCATAAAGTCTCTGAGGAGAACTGAAGGAAAGGGAGACCAGGAGGAAGATGAAGGCATATTTGACTAGCAAACTTTTGAGCATTTGGAAATATGTCCACACAAAAATCAAGACATGGATGTGTATAACAGCCTTATTCATAATCACCAAATACTGAAACCAACTAAGATACCTTTTAATGGGTAAAGGGATAAACAAATTGTGATACATCTATAAAATAAAACATTTTCAATAATAAAAAATTGAATCAGTAAGCCTTGAGAAGACCTGAATAAACCTTAAATGCGAATAAGTGAACACAAGTATAGATAGGCTGCATGCTATTGTATTCTGATCATATGACATTTTGGAAAGGAAAGAACTATAGCAACATTTAGAAAGGCAAAATTGTAGGAATTGTCAGGAGTTCAAGGGAAGAGAATTTGGTTGATTAGACGGAGCACCAGGATATATTTTTTTCAGTGCTAAGGATTGACCCCAGCATCTTGCTTATGCTAGTCAAATGCTCTGCCACTGAATGCCACACCCAGTGCAGCATGGGGAAATTTATAGGGAGCAGAACTCATTCTGTCTGATGTTCTAATGGTGGATACATGTTATTGGTTGGATCCTTTTTTTCTTTGTTGTTTTTAGTTATTCATAACAGTAGAATGTATTTTGACATATTATATACACATGGAGTACAACTTCCCATTCATTTGGTTGTACATGATGTGGAATAGCATTTGTCATGTATTTATCTATGAACATAGAAAAGTTATGTTCAAGTCATTCTACTGTCTTTATGGGGTGGATCTTCAATGTGCTCCAAGAGCTCATGTGTTGAAAGCTTGGTCCCCAGCTGATGGAGCTATAGGAATTAATGGAAATTCTAGGTGGACATAGTTGGAGTAATTAGTTCACTAGAGATGTGCTTTTGAAACATGTTTTGTCTTCAACCCCTTTCTCTGTCTTTCTCTTTCTGCTTCCTGACCATCATGAGGTGAGCAGCC
This sequence comes from Geosciurus inauris, assembly GCA_004024805.1. Taxonomy (NCBI): domain Eukaryota; kingdom Metazoa; phylum Chordata; class Mammalia; order Rodentia; family Sciuridae; genus Geosciurus; species Geosciurus inauris. The sequence goes on along the minus strand of PVHX01003882.1, from coordinate 78,744 downwards.
TTGCTCCACCACAGCCATGAACTTTGCCTCTCTATAGGCCCAGAATATTGGATCCAAGTAATCATGGACAAAAACCTCTGAAACCATGAACAAAAATAAGTCTTTCACCCTGTAAGTTGATTTCCTCAGATATTTTATCAGAGCAATGGAAGGTTGACTAACACAATACATGAAAGTATGGATTTTTCAAAAGTTATAGAACTTTTTAGAAAAAAGAATGAACATTAATTTATGCACTGCTTTAAAAGAAAGCATTTAGGAGGCAGAGGAATGCGACAAAACAATCTAAGTATCTTAAAAATATAGGAAACTATTTCACTGCATGGTGTGGGCAAAAAATGGGTGCTGACCATAGAAACTTTGAAAATGAATAGAGTCTGTTAGTCTAAGGCAAAAAGCAATGCACATAAGCCATGCACTTTACTTAATAAAGTTATTTCCCATAAGGGCACAGGTTAATAATTTGGATACTGACGTGCATGAATATTGGAGTGGAGCAGCAAGAACACCTGGTCCCTTAGTTTCTAATATTCCTCAATAATGAAGCAAGGGATTCTTGATAAATAATAATGTGTCAATATTACTTCATTAATTGTAGCAGATTTGGCATACTAGATCTTTTATGTGTGGGAGGCTGGATACGGAGTATATGGAAAACTTCAGTGCTATCATCACAATTTTCCTGTAGGTGTAAATTTGTCCTAGAATGAAAAGTTAATTAAAAAGAAAAAAAAAGAAAAACAAAAACAAAAAAAACTTTGATGAAGGTTAGGTAAATCCTTGTGTTATTTTGAAATTAATCCTTCATTAATTTTTATCAGAGTATTAAAGTCCAAGGGAAAAAAATTGCTGATTGGAAGATTTGTCTTATGAAAAGCATGGCCCATTTAAAAAGAAAGGTGAGCAATATTTCGGCTTCATGGAGTTCTGCCATATTTATTCAGGGAGAGAAGATTCATGAACACAAATTATTGCCCTTTAAAACACAAAGTTTGCACATATATAGAGAGACTGCCTCAGCACAAGAGAGTATTTATATGCCACTAGATCCCAAATTTCAACTTCAGCCTTTCAGAACCTGTATGACTTTCCCAGTTCACCCTCTTTCTCCATGAGGTGGTTCAATTCAGAATGTAGCCCATGCTTTCCAAGTTTAGCGAAGAATGATGCTCCCTCCCTTCCTAGCAAGGGTGAAAAACATTTGCAAAGGCAAAGATACATAAATCAGTACTTTGTTTTAGAAAAACTGTAAATGAAATAATTGGGTATACAGTGCAAAAGAAACAATTCAAAAACCAAGGGAAGTCAATTCTATAATGAAATTAAATATTTTTTTTGCTTGGATTTCCAGTCACCTCCTTCCTTAGTTGTAACAGGCAAAATTAACTTTTTCTTCACAGCAAAAATAGATTGCTTGAAAATAACTTTTAAATGCATCTTCACCATGTGGTAGTGTTGTTAAGATTAAATAAATTTATATATGTAAAGAAGTCAGAATAGTACTGATAAACTATAATTATTTATAACTAACAATCATAATTGTTATTATATGGTATAGTTATTAGTATATAAAGTGGATATATATATATGTATATATGAATATAGGTAGGCATATATAACTTGGCACTTCAAATTCAATATTTAAAAATAAAGCTGTTATTTTTCCCTCCGATGTTAATTCTCCATCTAAGGTCCTTACCATGGTACATGATGGTTTAATTTAAAAATTTAGACTGCAAACAAGCACCAACTCAGTTGATTCTGCCTTCTAAATATCTCCTCATTTGATGACTTTTCACCCACCCAGAGATTGCAATGTGGTTTAGATGTGGTTTGTCCCTCAAAGTTTATGGGTTGGGGGGTTGGTTCCCAGGGTGATGTTATTAGGAGGTGGTTAGACCTTTAAGAGGTGGGGCCTAGACCCATTTTCTCAGTTTATATCAGTTCTTCATATCAACTTGATTTCTTTGTAATTTTCTAAGTGGTCTGTGTATATCCTTTCTTCCAAAATGTTCTATTATTTCTACTCTGCTATGGCTGACTCATGATTCAAAATTCAACTCCAGTATCATCTTCCCTCAGAAACTTTCCTAAAATCTTCAGCCTGGGTTGATACCTGGTTCTTCTCTTCTCCCATAGGATCTCCTTGCTAATAGTAATTTCAGTGCTTACCATGCTTTAAACCAGTAGTTCTTTAGTGACCATCAGAAACACCTGGAGGTTTAATTAAAATTCAAATTGCCCCACTCTTAGAGTTTTGCATCAGTATTTCTGGGTTGGGACTAGAGAATTTGCATTTCCAACAAGTTTCTAGTTAATGTGGATGTTGCTATTATAGTGGGCTGACTTCTTAAACTCCCGATGCTACTGGTTTAAGCAGTCTTGAGTTTCAGGGGTTCAACTAGAAGGAGGTATGATGCTTGCTTAACTTGGCCCTGAGCAAGAGTTTATGCAGGTGTAAAGTTCTGAGAAAGCACTGCATCTGAAGAGCCAGAAAATTACAATTCTCTTGCTCATTAAGGAAGAAAGTCATTTCCCCTTAGAATTAAAGAAACAGTATGGGCATTTCAATATAAAAAGACTCTGATCATAACCATTGTAAATTACTACTAATTTTAAAACTACAAGGTAGTCTAGTGCAAAAACTTTGCTTTATATTTAAGGAAATTTCTCTAGGGCTTGATTTATTGATTTAATGAGAGAGACACTAAAACTGAGGGTCATTTAGCTTTTTTTATTTTGGTACTGGGGATTGAACTCAGGAGCATATGACCACTGAGCCACATCCCCAGCTCTATTTTGTGTTTTATGTAGAGACAGGGTCTCACTGAGTTGCTCAGTGCCTCGCCATTGCTGAGGCTGGCTTTGAACTTGTGATTCTCCTGTCTCAGCCTCCCAAAGTGCTGGGATTACAGGGATGCGCCACTGCGCCTGGTGGTCATTTAGTTTTGAGGTGGATCAATCTCCAGGACTGAGTCAGGAATTAGACACATTCTTGCAAAGGAATGCTCAACAGGGAATACCAGCAGGAGTAATCAGACATGTGGGACCAGGGCAATCTTGAGAGTTGTAATGAAGCAAGGTATTAGTGTTTCAGGTGTTCCAAGCCTGGGAAAAAACAGCACAAGGACAATCAATATACATAGATCAAGATTGTTCAGAGTTGAAAGGACAAGGTATAAATTGTGTTAGACAGGAATAAAAGCAAATTGTAGTACTGTACTGCCTGGAAGAGAGTCAATCTCTACTGGGCAAAGTAGGGATTAGAATAGGCTTTGTTCATGTGTCATAAAGAATGTGCTTATTCCAGTTAAGACAATGGGAGAAGCCATCCCTAAAGCTTGATAAAGGATAATCAAGGCTGCTTTTGTTCTCCTTACTGATATTTGCCTCACGTTTGATCCTCATACTCACTTACTATTCAGTCTTTAGAGGAGTTAATAGCCAGTCTTTCCCATTTTCCCAAGGAGAAGTCCATGGCTCATCAAGGCTGATGAAACTGTCCTAGGGCTTTTTTCAACTCGCAATAACTGCTCCAGCAGGACAGCAACTGCATAGATTCTGTATTGCTTCCCAGACTTTATCACAGGTAAAGTGCAGAGAAAGCAATCATTTCACATTCAGTGAGGTGAACTAAAGTCTCTCTGACTTGGAAAGCCCTGAGCCTAAAAGCTCTTTGCAGGGCAGCAGTTCATTATAAGTGGCCAAAGTGGCCAAAGTTGGAGCTGGGGAGACAATTTTTTTCCAATGCTTTGTCACCTGTTCACTTCCTGACTGTGTGTTGCATCCATATGTGGTATTCTGTGTATTCCAAACCATGTTCTCTTCACTTAGGAAGGTATAGATGAAATGACAAAATTAAAGGTGAGAGAGAGAAGGAGGAGAAGGAGGAAGAGAAGAGGAGGAGGAGGGGGAGGGGGAGGAGGAGGAGATGATAAGGAGAGGGAGTTGGAGGGGTCTGCACCCATAGCCAGCATCTTTTTTTTTTTGTACTGGAGATTGAACTCAGGGGTACTCAGCCACTGAGCCACACTCCCAGCTCTATTTTGTGTTTTATGTAGAGACAGGGTCTCACTGAATTGCTTAGCACCTTGCCATTGCTGAGGCTGGCTTTGAACTGGAGATTCTCCTGTCTCAGCCTCCCAAAGTGCTGGGATTATAGGCTTGCGCCACCACGCCCGACTGACAGCATCTTTTTCTTTTTCACAATCTTCACCAAGGGCATAAGGAAAGTATGCCAAAAGTTGAGGGGAAAAGGAGCTGATAAAATCTACACCTCTCAAAAGAAGCAAAAAGTTTTTAAAGTGCATTGTAAAAACTTGTAACAAATACAAAATGGACATTGAGATGTAGAAAAATCTGAAAAGCAGATATTTAAAAGTGTGAATGGATAATTGAAAAAATTCTCAAGTGACCCCTACCCCAAACAGGCAGCCAGGCTAAAAAATGCAGAAAATCTTCCCTATTTCAGAATGATAATGATTTAGCTTTAAGGAATAGTAATAATAACAATAACCTCTAAAGATTTACCAATGCTCGATTCCTACATCTTCCTAAGCAAAAGTTTTAATTCTTCTCTCAAAATGTTTGAAGCCAGTTCCACTCTCCACACTAGCAAACTAAAAGAAAACAAACAAACATGAGTTTTCTCCTGGTGGTAAATATATTTACTTTATTCTTCATTATTGAACTAAATACAATGTCTATCTAGTATACTGACAAAATTCATCAAACATGCAAAGAAGCAAGAAAATAAATATATATTCAAATGGGGACACAGTCAATATAAACAGATCCAGTATTCAGGATTATTAGATAGTACTTTAAAATAGCTACAATAAATCTATTTGAAGATCTAATGAAAGTATGGACCAAATTCATGAGGAGTTGGAGAATTTGGCAGAAAGACAAACGTTGTTAAAAAAAGAGAGAAAAGCCAAACATGAAAAATATGCCAGAAGCAACAAATACATTCAATGTCTTCACAGCACACAATAAACCTGAGAAAGGATAGCATAAATTATCCATACTGAAAGAAATATTACAAAAAGACTACAAAAAGTAAAACAAGAGTTGTGAAATGTGCTGTAAGTTTTTAAATGTTTTAACATGTATGCAATTTAACATAAATGGTATACTACACATGTTCAGCCTAACATATATGTAACATACATACTCTTAAAACCATTCTTAAATGATTTAACCTGCCCTATCCCTGCTGAACAAGAAAGAGAGAATGAAACAGAAAATAATATTTCAGAGATAATAAATAAATATTTTCAATTGATGAAAGACATTAGTACATAGAATTTAAAATGTAATTCATGAAATTCAAATAGGATAGATACTAAAAATTAAAAAGTGTTGCCAAAGGGAAGAAATACACCAAAAGTTGACATATTTCTGATATAAATACATCAACTGGAAACAAACCAAAGTTAAATAGAAAAACTTCAAAATAGTAAGAGCTATAAAAGACACATTTCAGGCCACAAACAATGGATTGCATTTCTAAAATACTGGGTGGGAAAATAATCTTTGAACCTGGAGTTCCATATACAGTAAAGTGTCCATCAAGACATAAGCTTGAAGTTTTCTGAATCTGTCCATGAGAGAATACCAAAGTCTAGAATTAACTTCTCATCATAAACAACAAAAAAGTATGGACAAAATAGAAGAGACAATATTTCCAGACATGGCAATGAGTGGTTCAGTACTTCTGTCCTCTTCCCTCACATTTTAGAGAGAAAACAAGTGACATTGCCTAGATTTTCTGCCTTAGGACAATTTTCAGACTGCAGTACAGGGAGGAGAAACTTCAGCAAAACTAGCAAGCTCACAGAGGTAAGGAAATAGAAGAAACATTGAGGCAGCTAAACTTTTCACAATAGATCTCTGGGAAGGAGAGAGTCATCCTGGAAGAGTTTCAGAAATCTTCATAAAGTCCATTGAGTTTTTACCTGAGAAACAACAGGTGCATGCAGAGAGTCCTCATGCACAGGCCAAGAATTTTGAGGAAAGAACTGTTATGAGGAAGCCAGGAGATAAAGAAATTCTAGTGTTGACTCAGTGCTTAAAATTGAAATCTTTTTACTCCCTGCCCCCAAGAATGAAGATCTCATTGTACAAACAAAGCATTCAGTACTGGCCTCAAAGGGGCCATGCATTAAAAGTGGGCTTAGGTAGACTGAAAATGAATAATCTAGATCTTTTCCTTGAACAGCTTATGATAAGCCTCAAAAATATCAAGTTAACGTGTAAGAAAGCAATTATTTCTCTCTTACAAACACACTCAGCAACATGAAATTATAGTATCTATTATCTTAAAAATATTTGCTACTAAAATATGGAAAATATGACTCATAACTACAGAAAAAATGGTTGACCAACACATCTCAAAAAACAGATAATGAAATTAGTAGACAAGAATACTGAAATAGTTATTATAATTTTGTGCCACATGATCAAAGAAGTAAAGCAAATTATGAATCTAGAGAAAAGAAAAGAAAGAGGACAAAACTTGTAAGCATGAAAAGATATTATTTTAAGTTCAAAATTCACTGGAAGTAATCACAAAATTATGTCAAAAAGAAGCTATTCAAATGAAGCAAGGAAGAAAAGAAAGAAAATACTAATAAAATGAACAAGGTTTCTGTTACCTATAAAACATTATCAAGGCAATTAATATGCTTATGATTAAACTCCCTGAAGTAAAGGAGAGAAAAATAATATTTGAAGAAATAATGGCTGAACATTTACCAGATTTGATGAAACCTATAAACACAGAGTCAAAAAGCTCAATGAACCTCAGCAACATTGAAACAAAGAAAGGAAGACACAGAGGCACATTATGATAAAATTTCTGAAAATGTGTGATAAAGAGAAAATCTTTAAAGTATCTAGAGAGAAAAGATATTTCATGCACAACTGAACAAGGATAATGGCTTAACAGGAAAAAAAAGGATGAAAGAAATTTATGAAGAACGTACTAAGCATAAGAAAATAGATTACAGAATAATGAATATTATCAGGAATAGAGAGGGATTTCTAATAATGATAAAGAATCAATTCATCAAGAAGGCATAACATTCCTAAATATGCAGGCACTGAATAAAAGAACTTTAAGATAATTGAAGCAAAAACTGACAGAATGGAAAGAAGAAATAGACAGAAACATAATTATAGTTAGAAAATTTAATACGTTTTTCACAGTAATTGTTGGAACAAGTTGACAGAAAATCAATAACATTATGAAAGACTTCAACAATACCATAAAGCCAATGGATATTCCTAAGATGTTACATGCAACAACAACCAGATACAAATTTGTTTAAAGTTCAGAAGAGTAGCAAATGATCACAGTTTGGGTAATAAAACAAAAAAAAAACTTTGAACTGAATTAAAAAATAGGAGTACATCAAAATTAGTGAGATACAGGTCATCTATGTTTCAGTCAGAAGCAGCTATTAAAATAGGAGCATACTGAAGCTAAAGGAACAAATATTAAAGCTAAAAACAAAAATAAATACAAATCACAACAAAAAAGAAAAAATTTTAAAAAATTTATCATACATATCCACACTGACTAAACAAAACTATAAAAGAGCATAAATAAATTACCAAAATTGGTATGAGAGAAGGGAAATGATGGCACCTCATATAGAAAGGAATATGACAAATAATTGTCTGTCAAAGCATTTGAAAGGTTAGATGAAAAAGATGAATGTTTTTCAAAGATAAAAACTATTATGAGAATTTGTCAAGATAAAAAAGGAAAACTAGATGGCCCTATATCTCTTATATAAATTGAATTTATTATTAGAAATATGTCCACAAGATAAATTATAGGCCCTGATGTTTCCACTGGTGACATTAAATATACACATAAATTAAATATTGATTTGTAATCAATCAGTAACAATATAGTCCTTTTCACATATTATAGTCCTTTTCACATATTAACAAACTGAACTGTCATGTGTATGAAAAGTATAATACATGATGACTAAAAGGCACTTCTCCTGGGCATGAGGGACTGTTTTAAAATTTAAAAATCAGTCAAAATAATATATTCTAAAAAGGAGAAAAAAACATAGATGCAGGAGGCGGTTCCAAGATGGCGACCTAGACGGACGCTGTGGTCAGTCACTCCAGAACCAGTGATAGAAGTTATGCAATTTCCATCTCTCAGCCAGCTTCTGGGCATCATCCAACAGCTGTTCCCACAGGAATTCCACTTGCGCGTGTACGCAGACCCACCAGGCAGCAACATTTGCCACAAACAGCGTGACTTCAGAAGGAATCAGCACTCTGTGGCTGGCAGTGACACGGCCCGCAGCTCTGCTGTGGGTGGTTTGGTGCCCCAGCCCAGGGCCCCACCTGGGGCAGGGCCTGCTTCTACACGAAGGGGTGTGGGACAGCTCATGGGAACAAACTGAACTCAACACAGAACACCGTGAAAAGACAATGATTTCACCAGTGGACTGACCCAGAGTTACACCCAGCTGTGAAACCTACACCCAAGATACCAGTGGGGAAAGCCCAGCAAGCAACGGACAACACCACCTACTGAAGGTGAAAGGAACCATTCTTGTTTATTTACATTGAGACTTTTTTTTTACTTTTTTTATTCTTATTTTTTATTTTATCCTTTATCTTCTTCTCCTAATATTTCTATTGTTTGATCTTTTTGTTTTATCTCATGGCTCTTTTCTTTTTCCTTTTCTTTCTTTTTCCTTTCCTCTTTTCTCTCTCACTTTTTTCCTACCCTCTAATCCCCAACAGTTGTGAAACCAAGTATTTGTTATATAGTGGATCATGGTAGAATGGGATTTCTGAACTGTATACTAGAGTGGTATGATATAGTTTTATAACTCACTCTTGCATATGTTTTATTCTTCTTGATATCTTCTCTCCTCGCTATATTCCCTTTTCTTCCTCCTTACAGGTCTTCCCCAACTCTCTTTTGCTCTTTCTACTAATAACCAACTTCTCTTGGATTCCTTTTTTTGCTTTCTAAGATCTAATAACCATATCCTCACTTCCTACTACCCCAACAATCTATCCTACACCCTACACTCAAGTTTCCCTAGCCCACCAACAGAAACTGTAGACCCCTGTGTGAAATTATTGTTTACATAATTGATTGTAAAGGAACCCATAATTGTTGAATATCATAACTAAACTGTAAATGTATTTGGGAACTATTAAGAACTACTTGATTTGAAACTATATATTGCTTGTAGTGAGATCAATCAATATTGGTCTCCCCTTTAAAGAGCGGTTCTGAAAACCTGCAGGGAAACTATACCCATATAGGAGTAAAAACTGTAACAATTTGGATCACCAGAGCTAGAAGGAAAGACACACAAGCACGAAGAAAAAACAAGGAAAGAAAGTGACTCAAACAAACCAAGATAACACGCTACTTGAATCCATGGTCAAGACAGCATAAGAAATGACAGAACAAGAATTCACGATGTACATATCTAAAATGCTCTGTGACATAAAAAGTGATATAAGAGAGCAAGCCCAGTCAGCAAAAGACCATTTCAATAAAGAGATACATAGGCAAATACAGGAAGTAAAATATCACTTCAATAAAGAGATACAGAGGCAAATACAGGAAGTAAAAGATCACTTCTATAAGAAGATAGAGAACCTGAAAAGGAACCAGACAGAAATCCTTGAAAGGAAAGAAACAATAAACCAAATTAAAAACTCAAGGGAAAGCATCACCAGCAGATTAGACCACTTGGAAGACAGAACCTCAGATACTGAAGACAAAATATTTAATCTTGAGAATAGAGTTGACCACACAGTGAAGATGGTAAGAAGCCATGAACAGAACATCCAAGAGCTTTGGGACAACATTAAAAGACCAAACTTGAGAATTATTGGGACAGAAGAAGGCACAGAACACCAAACCAAAGGAATGAGCAATCTTTACAATGAAATAATATCAGAAAACGTTCCAAATATGAAGAATGAATTGGATAGTCAAATTCAAGAGGCTTATAGGACACCAAATGTACAAAATCACAGCAGACCTACACCAAGGCACACCATAATGAAAATGCCTAACATAGAGAATAAGGAGAGAATCTTAAAAACCACAAGAGAAAGAAATCAGATTACATATAGGGGGAAGACTATTAAAATCACTGCAGACTTCTCAACCCAGACCCTGAGAGCAAGAAGATCATGGCAAAGCATATACCAAGTGCTAAAAGACAGTGGATGCCAACCAAGAATCTTATATCCAGCAAAATTAAGTTTTAGGTTTGAAGATGAAATAAAAACTTTCCAAGATAAAAAAAAATTAAAAGAATTCACAGCAAGAAAGCCGGCACTACAGAACATTCTTGGTAAAATATTCCATGATGAGGAAATAAAAAACAATAATGAAAACCTGCAGAGGGAGGAGCTACATTAAAGGCCAAACAAAGGAGAATCCCAGTCAAGTTAAAAACCGAAGAATAAACCAAAATGTCTGGAAATACAAACCATGTCTCCATAATAACATTGAATGTCAATGGCCTAAACTCAGCAATTAAAGACACAGACTGGCAGATTGAATTTAAAAAAAAAAGACCCAACAATATGCTGCCTCCAAGAGACTTATCTCATAGAAAGAGATACTCACAGATTGTAGGTGAAAGGATGGAAAAAAATTTTTGACTCACATGGACTGCGTAAACAAAGCAGGAGTTTCCATCCTCATTTCAGATAAAGTAGACTTCAAACCAAAGTTAGTGAAAAGGGATAAAAAAGGTCATTTCATACTGCTCAAGGGAATCATACATCAACAAGACATAACAATCTTAAATATCTATGCCCCAAACAATGGGGTAGCCATGTTCATCAAAGAAACCCTTCTCAAATTCAAGAACCAAATACATCCCAATACAATAGTATTGGGTGACTTTAACACAACTGTCTCACCACTGGACAGATCTTCCAAACAAAAACTAAAGAAAGAATCTACAAGACTTAATAGAACAATCAATGTTCTAGACTTAATGGATATATATAGAATATTCCATCCATCAACAAGCAAATACACATTTTTCTCAGCAGCTCATGGATCCTTCTCCAAAATAGATCATATGCTATGCCATAAAGCAAGTCTTTGTAAATACAAAAAAAATAGAGATAATACCCTGCATTCTATCTGACCATAATGGACTGAAACTAGAAATTAATGACAGTTTAAAAAAAAGAAGCCACTACAACACCTGGAGACTCTATAATTTGCTATTGAACAATGCATGGGTAACAGAATACATCAGGGAAGAGATAAAAAATTCTTGGAAGTAAATGAGAACTCTGATACAACATACCAAAATCTCTGGGACACTATGAAGGCAGTGCTGAGAGGAAAGTTCATTGCTTTAAGCTCATATATTCAAAGAGCTAAAAATCAACAAATCAATGATTTCACACTACAACTCAAAACCCTAGAAAAAGAAGAACAAAGCAACACCAAAAAAAGTAGAATACAGGAAATGATTAGAATTAGAGCTGAAATCAATGAAATTGAAACTCAAGAAACAATCCAAAAAAATGATAAAACAAAATGCTGGTTCTTTGAAAAAATAAACAAAATTGACAAACCCTTAGCCACTCTAACAAAAAGAAGGAGAGAGAAAACCCAAATTACCAAAATTTGTGATGAAATATCACGACAGACCCTGCTGAAATACAGAGGATAATCAGAAACTATTTTGAAAACTATATTCCAGTAAAATAGAAAACCCTGAAGACACTGACAAATTCCTAGAGACATATGACCTAACCAAACTGAACCAGGAGGACATACATGACTTAAACAGATCAATTACATGCAAGGAAATAGAAGAGGCCATCAACAGCCTTCCAACCAAGAAAAGCCCTGGATCAGATGGATTCTCACCCAAGTTCTACAAGACCAACATAGAAGAACTAACTCCAATACTCCTCAAATTATTCCATGAAATAGAAAGGGAAGGAACTCTTCCAAACTCATTCTATGAGGCTAGTATCACCTTGATTCCAAAACCAGACAGAGACACGTCAAACAAGAAAAATTTCAGACCAATATCCCTGATGAATATAGATGCAAACATTCTCAATAAAATTTTGGCAAATCGCATACAAAAGCACATTAAAAAAATAGTGCACCATGATCAAGTGGGGTTCATTCCAGGGATGCAAGGTTGGTTCAACATATGGAAATCAATAAACGTAATCCATCACATCAGTAGACTTAAAGATAAGAATCACATGATTCTATCACTTGATGCAGAGAAAGCATTTGACAAAATACAGCACCCTTTCATGTTCAAAACACTAGAGAAACTAGGGATAGTAGGAACATACCTCAACATTGTTAAAGCAATATATTCAAAGCCCAAGGCCAACATCATCCTAAATGGAGAAAAATTGGAAGCATTCCCTCTAAAAACTGGAACAAGACAGGGATACCCTCTCTCACCACTCTTATTCAATATTGTCCTTGAAACTCTAGCCAGAGCAATCAGACAAAAGAAGGAAATCAAAGGGATACAAATAGGAAAAGAAGAACTCAAACTATCATTATTTTCAGACGACATGATTCTATACTTAGAGGATCCAAAAAGTTCCACCAGAAAACATCGAGAACTGATAAATGAATTCAGCAAAGTTGCAGGATATAAAATCAATGTCCATAAATCAAATGCATTTCTATATATCAGCAATGAGTCCTCTAAAAGAGAAATTAGAAAAACTACTCCATTCACAATAGCCTCCAAAAAAATAAAATACTTGGGAATCAATCTAACAAGAGTGGTGAACAACCTCTGCAATGAAAATTACAAGACACTAAAGAAAGAAATTGAAGAAGATCTTAGAAGATGGAAAGTCCTCCCATGTTCCTGGATAGGCAGAATCAATATTATTAAAATGGCCATACTACCCAAAGCACTATACAGATTCAATGCAATCCCAATTAAAATCCCAAAGTCCTTTCTTACAGAAATAGAAAAGGCAATCATGAAATTTATTTGGAAAAATAAGAGACCCAGAATAGCCAAAGCAATCCTGAGCAAGAAAAGTGAAGCAGGAGGCATCACAATACCAGATCTTAAACTTTACTACAAAGCTATAGTAACAACAATGGCATGGTACTGGCACCAAAATAGACATGTAGACCAATGGTACAGAATAGAAGACACAGAGAGTAATGCACATAAATACAAATATCTAATACTAGACAAAGGTGTCAAAAACATTCATTGGAGAAAAGATAGCCTTTTCAACAAATGGTGCTGGGAAAACTGGAAATCCATTTGCAGTAAAAGGAAACTAACCCCCTACCTCTCACCATGCACAAAACTCAACTCAAAGTGGATCAAAGACCTAGGAATTAGACCAGAGACCCTGCATCTAATTGAGGAGAATGTAGGTCCAAATCTTTATCACATTGGAGTAGATTCCGAATTCCTTAACAAGACTCCTATAGCACAAGAAATAAAAGCAAGAATCAATAAATGGGATAGACTTAAACTAAAAAGCTTCTTCTCAGCAAAACAAACTATCAATGAAGTGAACAGAGAGCCTACATTCTGGGAGCAAATTTTTGCCACACGCACATCAGATAGAGCACTGATCTCCAGGATATATAAAGAACTCAAAAAACTTAACACCAATAAGACAAACAACCCAATCAATAAATGGGCTAAGGAGCTGAATAGAAACCTCTCAGATGAAGATATACAATCAATAAACAAATATATGAAGAAATGTTCAACATCTCTAGCCATTAGAGAAATGCAAATCAAAACAACTCTCAGATTTTATCTCACCCCAGTCAGAATGGCAGCTATCCAAAATACAAGCAACAATAGCTGCTGGCGAGGATGTGGTGAAAAAGGTACACTCAAACATTGCTGGTGGGATTGCAAACTGGTGCAACCAATCTGGAAAGCAGTATGGAGATTTCTTAAAAACCTTGGAATGGTACCACCATTTGATCCAGCTATCCCACTCCTTGGCCTATACCCTAAAGACTTAAAAACAGCACACTACAATAAAGCAGCCAGTTCAATGTTTATAGCAGCACAATTCACAATTGCAAAACTGTGGAAGCAACCCAGATGCCCTTCAATAGATGAATGGATAAAGAAATTGTGGTACAAATACACAATGGAATATTATTCAGCAATAAAAGAGAATAAAATTATGGCATTTGCAGGCAAATGGATGGAGTTGGAGAACATTATGCTAAGTGAAGTAAGCCAATCCCAAAAAACCAAATGCTGAATGTTTTTTCTGATTAGTGGATGATGATGCATAAGGGGGGTGGGAATGAGGAACATAGGAGAAATGGAGCAACTCTGGATGCGGCAGAGGGGAGGTGGGGGGAGGGTAAGGGGAATGGGTATAGTAAAGATGGTTGATTGATATCGTCATTTTCATCCTTGGTGCATGTATAAAGACACAAATGGTGTGACTCTATCTGGTTTGCAACCAGAGAAATGAAAAAATTGAGGTTTATATATGTATAATGACTTGAAATGCATTTAAATAAATTATTTAAAAAAACATAGATGCATACAATTGATGAAAGCATTAGACAAAGTTCAATACACATCCATTATGAAAATATTTAGAAATTCAGACATAGAAGTGAATTCCTTCTTCCTGAAAGAGACTATTAACCAAAGCCTAGAGATCTAACTTTTGGAAGAATGATATTTTCCACATTATATTAGCAAGGGTATACATTCTTATCACTTCTATCCAACACTGTAATAGAGATTGTAACCTATGTGATAAAATAAGAAAAATATGAGAAAATAAATTTTGGTAGAAAATATAATGTTATAGACACAACAATATTAAAAAAATAAATACAATAACTACTAGAACTAATAAATGAGTTCAGGAAGGTTACATTATAAAAAGACATTATCACATATATTGGAAATGAGCAATGGATAATTCAAATTTAAAAATCATAACATATACAATAGTACAAACCTGAACTATTCAAAAATTTAACCAAATGTCATGTAAAATTTTCATGCCTGAACTTATGAAATACCAATGAGAAAAAATGACTCAAAAGATGGAAACTTATATAATATTCAACTAGACACTCAATATCATGTTGTGATAATTCCACAATGATCTATAAGTCTAGTGTAATGCCATCAAAATTCAAATGGGCTATTCTTTTTAAAACCAACATGTTAATGCTAACATTTTTATAAAAAATGAGAGGACCTATAATAATAAAACAACTGTGAGAAAGAATAGATTTGGAGGCCACATGCTAGCTGATTTTATAATTTGAGATGGACATATTGGTCAATCAACAGAAAAAAGAATCCAGAAGTAAACTGGCATATATGATTAATGGATTTTTATTTCATTTTTAAAATCTAAAATAGATATATTCCTAAATGTGCAAACTAAAAATTATAAGACTTCTAGAAACAATCTAAGAGAACACCCTTTTTAATTTGTATTACACAAAGGTTTCTTAGGCGAAATCAAAAGTCATGAACCATAAAAGAAAAAAAAAAAAGATAAGTTAGAATTGATCAAAAATAAAATATTGGAAAGGACTTCTAAGCAAATGAAAATACAACACATGGACATTTGCAAATCATGTGTAACACATTGATTTTCTGTTTTGGTTGTAATACATTAACACAAGCTTGACAGTTTTGAACAGCCAAAAGTTAATCCCTCACACTTCTGGAGGTCTGACTTCTGAAATCTACTTCACTAAGTTAGTCAAAGCACTAATGGTATGCCTTTTTCTATAGAAACTAAGCCAGTACAATTTCCTTTATCTTCTCCAACTTCCAGGGACATCTGTATCTTTGCCTTGTATTTTCATCCTCACATATCTCCAAACTTTGTGTTCATTGCACATATTCCACTTCCTATTTAGACCTTCTTACCTCTTTTTTATAGAGAATGATTATGTTTATGGTCCAACCCAATAATGTAATACAATCTTCAAAGCTCGAGATTCTTCATCATATCTACAAAGTTCTTGCCTGATATGGTAACATTCACATCTTTTAGGGATATCTTTCCAGAAGTGACATTATTTAGGCAGCAGCATCTGATAAAGAACTTGTATCTGGAGTATATAGTTTACTCCTGTAATCCAAAAATAATAAGATAAAACACCTGCATGGTATCGGAAAAACCCAATTCAGCTAGCATGTTCAACCTAGACAATAAAAGTATATATTTATTCATAAAATTTACATACAAATACATATACCAACTCTATGAAAACCTTCCATCACTATTGTCCCTCAATGAGTTAAAAAACATACTATGTGGTACATGCTTACAATAAAATACTCCTGAGCAATGCAAAGAAATGGCCCACTTGAGGCACATTGCAATTTGGGTAATTCAAAAGTGTCATGTTAGTGAAAGACATAGACTCTAAATGTTAAATACAATAAAATTGCATTCATATTTAATCTGTGAAAGGCAAAGTGATAGGAATGAAGTAGAATTAGTAGTTACTCATGGTTATTGCTGACAGGAAGATACAACTACAGAGTGATGGTGGAAGAACTATGCTGTAGCAATAATATTGTTCTGCATTATACATGAGTCTGAACCATGTTGAAATTCACAGAACTTTCCACCAAAAAAAAAGTTAATTTTACTTTCTATAAATTAAAAAATCTTTAAAAATGAATAAAATGGGCCTAAGTTTGGATACTTTACAAAGACACATACAAAAGTTCAACAGGCACATAAAAAATGTATAACATAATTGGTCAAGAGAGGAATATAAATTAGACCATAATGCTATATAATCATATAGCCAATTAATCCCCTAAAATTACAAAAAGAAAAAATGTAGACAAAAATTTGTAGAAACATTCTTGTGGGAGGTCTTGAATGCAAATGGTATAATGTCTTCGGAAAATATTTGAGAAATTTTTAGTAGAACATAATATTCATTTATCATGTAACATTGCAATTACACTCCTAGGTATGTACTAGAGGGAACTGAACTCATAAATCCCCATAAAATCTTGTATGTAAATGCTTAAAGTAGATTTTTATCACAGTAGCTGAACATTAGACACAAATTCAGCAACAAGTGAATGGAAAAACAAAGTATTTTATATTCACTCATTAGAATACTACTCAACAGTAGAAATACAATAACTACTAATACACAAAATAACATAGAGTATCTCACTGTGTGCAACAAACTTGACAAAATGTACAGGCTGTATAACTCCATTTATTTTGAATTCTAAAAAGATAATTTAACTCCATAGTTAGTAATAATATCAGTGGTTATCTGGAGCACAGGAGCTTAACTGGGATGAAGATTAGAGAAATTTTAGAACTAAGAGAATATTTTATACCTTTACTTTATTCTAGGTTACAAGACATATAAAATTGCTCAAATTCATTAAAATACCTATTCAATTTTATTTTAATGTATGCAAAACCTTACTTCAGAAATTTGACTTAAAACACAATGGAGGTGAAATAATTTGCATTTGCCTCAGACAAAAGTGTAGATATTTTATTTCCCACAGATAGATATCCATTACAAGAATTTCTGAAAATAACTCTTCAGAGTAAAGACAAATGATTATAGATGGAAGCCCATATCTGAAGAAAAGAACATCAGACACTAGATTTTTTTTAAAAAATTGACAAACCTATCTGTCTCTCTCCTCATCTATCTATCCATTTATCTATTTACCTTTTACTGATCCATCCTCTAAACATCATTTTTCCCCCTATGTATCCATCCTGTTTTGTTCCACCAAAAAGCTTCTTCTCTCTCTTTGAACACTTCTAAGGGAACATGTATCAGACTGTACTATAACTGTTTATTTATATGTCTGACTGTTGCATTGATGCTTCCCAAGTGAAGGTCTTTCTTGTCAATGTACCTCCAACAATTAGCAAGTTTCCAAGCTGACTTAAAAAATGAGTGCTTATGAAAAAAAAAAAAAGAACTTTAAAAAAAGAATGACAATATAGTAGACAAACATGCCAAAAACATACACTGGAGAAAAGACAGCCTTTTCAACAAATGGTGCTGGGAAAACTGGAAATCCATATGCAGAAAAATGAAACTAAACCCCTATCTCTCACCATGCACAAAATTCAACTCAAAGTGGATCAAAGACCTAAGAATTAGTCCAGAGACCCTGTGCCTAACTGAGGAGAAAATAGAGCCAAATATTCATCATGTCAGATTAGGCCCTGACTTCTTTAACAAGACTCCTAAAGCACAAGAAATAAAAGCAAGAATCAATACATGGGATGGATTTAAACTAAAAAGCTTCTGGGAAAGGGTATAGTAAAGATGGTTGATTGAGATCGTCATCACTACCCTTGGTACATGTATGAATACACAACTGGTGTGCCTTTATCTGGTTTGCAACCAGGCAAATGGAAAAACTGAGCTCTATATATGTACTATGACTTGAAATGCAATTAAATAAACTAATAAAAAGATAAAGTGTGTCTTTTGCAGAAAAAAAATAAATAAATAAATAAATAAACTGAAAAGCTTCTTCTCAGCAAAAGAAACTATCAATGAGGTGAACAGAGAGCCTATCAATGAGGTGAACTGAGAGCAAATTTTTGCCACATGCACATCAGATAGAGCACTGATGTCTAGGATATATATAAAGAACCCCAAAAATTAACACCAAAACCCAAACAAACCAATAAATAAATGGGCCAAGGAGCTGAACAGAAGCTTCTCAGAAGAAGATATACAATCAATCAATAAAGGTATGAAAAAAAGATGTCCAACATCTCTAGCCATTAGAGAAATTCAAATCAAAATGACTCTAAGATTTCATCTCATGCCAGTCAGATTGGCAGTTATCAAGAATACAAACAACAATAAGTGTTGGTGAGGATGTGGAGGAAAAGGCACACTCATACATTGCTGATGGGACTGCAAATTGGTGCAACCAATCTGGAAAGTAGTATGGAAATTCCTTAGAAAACTTGGAATCGAACCACCATTTGACCCAGCTATCCCACTCCTCATTCTATACCCAAAAGACTTAAAAACAGCATACTATGGTGAGTGATGCAGCCACTTCAATGTTTATAGCAGCACAATTCACAATAGCTAAACTGTGGAAGCAACTTAGATGCCTTTCAATAGATGAATGAATAAAGAAACTGTGGTATATATACACAGTGGAATATTACTCAGCATTAAAAGAGAATGCAATTATGGCATTGTCTTGGTCTGGATCTACCACCAAGAATTGCTGAGCTCAGACTAATTTATCTAGGCAGATTCATGGGTTGAATCACCAGCCTCACAACAGGATGAGTTTTATAAGTTTTAATATGAGACAATATAACAAAGCAAGCAACAGTTACACTTTGCAATATTGAATATTGTATATAATGAATCAATAATATAGAAAACCAGAGAGAGAGCGAAAACCAGCCCAATAAGCATTCATCAGTCAACACCGGATAACACAACACGGGTTTGCAAGTACACTCAAAGCATCATCATTACCTCCAACACCCAACCTTGGGTAAAATAAGCAAAACCAAGAATGGGATAGACACATAGGTAAGAGACTTCCTCCTCAAAGCACCATCATCACCTTCAGAGTCTTTCTCCTTAAAGCACCATTCAAGATCCTTCTTCTTTACTCACAACAGCATCAATACCTTCAACACCTATCCTCGGGTAAAATCAGCAAAATCAGCAATACCAAGGGATAGGGTAAACAACACAGGTGAGAGTCTGCCTTCTTCCTTGCAAGTCAGCTTCCTTCTTCTCATCATCAGGTTCCTTCTTCTTACTCAAAACATCAGATTCTTTCTTCCATGATTGAAATTTCTTCTCAGATGGATTCAATCTCTCCTCTTCTCCAGTACAGATGGATCCCCTTCTTCTGGCTCTCTCTCCTTTGGAGGACTTAAAAATACACAGCAACCCCTCCCAACATGCAGTCCAGCATTATGCAGCTGGCCTTAGGCTGTAAAATCTCTCTGAGGTGGGAACTGGTCAGGTTCCAAAACTCACAGGATCAAAGGCTGAAAGTTTTGAGGCACCAAGAACTCATTAGTGTGCCAGATGGCCCCAAGCAATAACATTGAGGGTCCTTCCTCAAAGTTTTTCCAAATTCCTCACTAATGAGCTCTCTCCTCCTAAGTCACACTCAAGGATGGGCCCATAATATTAACTATCTATACAGGCATTTTCAGGTAAATGGATGGAATTGGAGAACATCGTGCTAAGCGAAGTAAGCCAATCCCAAAAAACCAAAGGTTGATTGCTCTCTCTGATAAGTGGATGATGATCCAAAATGTGGGAAGGGGCATGGGAAACTTTGGTCAAAGGGGAGAGGATGGAAAGGATGGGACATGGGGGCAGAAAAGATGGTGAAATGCAATGGATAACAATGCCCTAGGTTCATGTAAGATTGCACATATGGTGTAACTCTGTATTGTGTACAACCAGAGAAATGAAAAAATGTGCTCCATTTGTGTACAATGAATCATGAATTTTGCTGTCATGTACACCAAAGTAGAATAAAAAATATATATATATTTTAAAAAAGGATGACAATAAAAACAAGGAAGCCTGAAAGGTTGATGCTGAAAAGTTTTTTTATTATGATAAGAAAAAATAATTGTAAAGACAGGAGACCAAAAGGTGGTAAATATAACACTGGGTAAGGCTTATTGGAAAATACCCTTCCAGGCTAATTCATCTATCCAACAGAGCGGGAGGGGAGAATTGCCCACGTGTTCCAGGTACAGAAAAATTGAAGGGCCCGGGCAGGAAGGGTAGGGCTTGGGGCAGGAAAAGAAGGTATCTGGAGTTCTGTATTCCCCTGGTGTTGGTCAGGGCATCCTGATGAAGTTAGAGTCCTCCCGGGATGAGTCAGAAGTCCGCCAATTGGTAGGAGGCACCATTACTGCTTATGTGTCAGCATCTGGTTGGTTGCTCCTTTGCCCATGCAGGCTGTTTGATGCTTCCTTCCCTGCAGCAGCATTCACCATATTGTACAGTCTGCATTCGCCTCGCAAGAAGAGACGAGAGATCTTGAACTGACCTAACAATAATTATTGACATGTCAGAAGTTAAAGCCTGGTGATCAACTGCCATATTTATTTTGTACTAAAAGATGAAGTGGTCATTCCTTTTCTTTAAACATACTACTCAGAAGACACAACTAACAGATGTAGCTCCTCTATCCAAAGAACTAGTAATCTCTCTGTGATTATTAAAATGTCTACACACATCCCACAAACCTGATGTTAGATAAACAATAAGCAGTGAGTATTTAGAAAGCTCTTTCATTGAGCAACTTAGCCTGGCACTGCAGAAAATGGCTTCATTTGAGTAGGACAGGAACAAAAACAGAAAAGAGAAAATATGTGCAAATGAGCCAGGAGTTCAGATTGAGAAATGATAATTTAATTGTAAAATGGAAAGCATTTCTAGTAATGATGGAGATCATTGAAAGACAAGTTTATATTTACAAAATATTGAGAGAAGACTAGAAAGATGCAGGGATCAGACAGAGAATAATCATGAAGAACGTGATGGTTGCTTTATTTCTACACTAGAGATCTTATTGGAGATATTTTATTTAGAATAAATCACCATCAGTACCACTGACACCACTTGTCCCATCCCTACCCCGTATTATTAGCAACCTGCTTGTAACATTTGTATATCATTCACTGTGCTGTATCTTTTTTATATGCTATGTTAGAAAAATATCACAAGCTGAGATATAGTTTGCTGACATTACCCAAGGTCACAGAAGTAATAAGCAACAGAAGAAAGAAATGTAATTGAATTCTATGACTCCCCAAAACTGTTTTGTTCTCCTACTCTATACAATTACAAACAAGATTTAGTGTTTTCCAGTATCCTTTAGGCATCACAAAATCCTCTATGCCTTAGTTATTGTCAAAAGATGTGGCAAACTCACATTCCTGATCCATTTCCAATTACATTCAGATTAATAATTATGATCTTAAAAAAGATGCTTACTTCTTTGGATGCTGCTTTTGCCTCTTGGCCATCTCCATGCCTGGTAGAAAATGGAACTTAATGGTGTATGACAACTTAGAGGGGGAAAAAAATCATTGCATAGTTGGAAAGCAACTCTTCTGAGGGGCTTATTTCTTGAACTCCTTGAAAGTTTTCAAGGAATGGAAGGTTTCTCATAGATCTGCCTTGTCACACAGCTCCCGCCTCAACACCATACTATTCAAGAAGAAAGACTGAACGGTGCTTGAAAGAGAATGTCAGGGCTATAAGGTCTACAGATTATTTTTCTTTTACACACTCTTTCATGAAACCTTAAAAGTTCCTAACAGCTAAAATTACAAAACGAATGAGGATGTATTTGCCTCACCCTGTGTGGTTTCTCCCTACTTAGCAAGATTATTTCCTGAATTTACAGACACGGATCACTTTTTAATGATCTTTCTCATTCAGACATTCGATCTCCTAAAGAGCTGTTGGGTGTATTCAGTGATATTTAATGAACAAGAGCTGAGAGCGGCACATAAAGCGAGGGAGGGAATGGTCCATTGACTCTGGCTCAGGCACCATTCAAATATTTTAAGATCTAATTTTGTAGCTTAACTTGAATCCTTTGAAGTTGTCTTTTTGTGATTTCTAGGACACATTGGAGCCCTTGCTCACTGATTGGAGAAGCTCTGTCAGCTTTGTGGATATTAAAGTCCTCAGAGAATAGACACTGCTCCCACTTAAGGTGATCAGACACAGCAGATTAAATTTCCCTCTGAGAACTGTCCTCAGGATAGCACACAGAAGAAACTACCAGCACCAAATTGTGCTGCATCCTGACTGAAACTAGGGGAAGACAGAGATCATTCTCCTGGTGAGTGGTCTTCAGGTTTCCTAGAGTAAAGCATTCTTATTCTGGAAGAGAAGACAGGGTATTTTTCAGCATTTTCTGTGCCTCTCCCATTCACTTCGTTCCAAATGGCACGTCACCATTTCAAAGCCATGTATTCAGTGTTTATTTTTGCCTCTTTTCTGCTACCCATAGTAAATGCAGACAGTAAGGAAGCTCATCTTGGGTTCATGTAGGATTTTCCAACCTGCAGCTTAGAACATCTCCATGATTCACCCAATAGCCTGAGACTCCTAAAGATAGGATATCTATTTTCCTTTTCAAATCTTACAGTCATGCAACTTGTCCTTAGTGTTAAGTTAGTTAGTGTTAGTGTCTTATACTAACATTTATTAGTACCATCTATTGGCTTGAAGGTACTGTTTTCTCAAATGAATGCTGATTTCATTAATACAAAAATCATGCCCTTATGAATTTATTTATTCCCTGTTCTATCCAGATGATAATTGTCTTTATTATTTCTAAATTTACCTTAAGAAATATCATATCCGTATCTGTCTGTACTGCATTCTGCTAAAATGTTCCTTTGATTCATCTTGCAAATCGTTCTTCAGTTTTATCATATGGCACACATCCGAAGTTTTTAAAAAGCTCTCACTAATGCATTACAGACATAATAATGGCTATTCAATCCCAGGAATGCAAATGCCAGAGCATATTGTTTACCATTCCCAAGAAAGAACTTGGAGGACTCAAGGGAGAGGTTTTGGACATTTTATTACTCACTCCTTCACAGCTGCAGGCCAGGCTACAATGGAATGTCACACGGCACCTATCAGGGGGACAAATAGGATCAGTCACATGCCCACAGCACAGATGGTTCTCTTCAGAAGTTTTATGAGTACATTCCCTTACTTTACGGCCAGGTCACTCTGCTTTGATTGTTACCTGAAGATCAGACATAAGTGGCCAGCTCCCCTCTCCATTTTCTTCCTTAAAACATTTTTTAGAGTCTTTTTAAATCTCACTGCACACTTTCCTAGGCCAAGATTAATGTTTAACCAAACAATGAGGTTCACTTTGAAATATTCATACATGCATGGAATATAATTTGCTCCACTGCAGTCTCCAGTACTTCCTCTTTTCCTCAACTCCTCTCTTTTCTTGGTCCTCTACCTTTCTGGTCTTCCTTTTATATAATGTTTTCTTTTTAAACTGGTGCTTTGTAGATATATGTAAGGATGGAATTCATAAGTTATATATTTTTTTTGTACTGGAGATTGAACTCTGGGGTACTTGACCACTGAGCCACATCCCCATCCCTATTTTGTGTTTTATGTAGAGACAGGGTCTCACTGAGTTGTGTAGCGCCTCGCCATTGCTGAGGCTGGCTTTGAACTCGCGATTCTCCTGTCTCAGCCTCCCAAAGTGCTGGGATTACAGGCTTGAGCCACCACGCCTGGCTCATGTGTTATATTAATATATGTACATGGCATAATTAGGCCAATTTCATTCTGCGCTTCCTCCCTTTTCTTGGCCCTCCCATCTCCTCTTCAATTCCCTTTTCTATTCTACTGATTTCCTTTTTATTTTCATAGGACTCCCCCACCCCGTCGCCTTTTCCCCTTATTTTGTTTTAGCTTCCTCATGTGAGCGAAAACATTCAACCTCAGACTTTCTGAGTCTGGCTTATTTCATTAAGCATGATTCAACATCCTAATGTTTTTAAACCTTAGTTTTGGAAATATTCTTAAGTTGTGATAATTTTAATTGATAATTGTAAACCAGGTGCCATGTTTTCTGTATGCCTTGGAGACATGAGTTCTTCAGCTATTGGATGACCTTTGTTTATTTTTGTTCATTTCATATTGCTGATTAAATCAAATCTCCATGAGTCTTGATTATTCTATTTTGGCAAAATACTGCCTAGCCTTTGTGTTAGGTGCTCAAACCTGCCTGCTCAGATAGTGGTAGCCACGGCACATGCTGCATGTGAGGTTTTGATTCTTTGCTGATGTTGGGAATATCCAACTGCCCTCCCTGGCCCCCAGCCAGCCCCAACCTTGAGGCAAGTGCTAAATGGACAACTTCCCAGAATTCTAATCTCAACGATTTTGCCACTGGGTCAAACTCATTGCAGAAAGCTACTTCAAGTGAATCAAGTAAAGAAAGGAAAGCCAAGTTTATCTTCTCTGAGTACAACCATTTTTACTGCTTGATTTCTCATATCTATAGGAAGAAGTTCCTCACAACCTCACTTGATAGTGTTCCAGGCTGTGCTATTCCCTAAAATGTGTCCGCACATAACGATTTTTGCTTTCTAAATTAGAAAACTAGAAAATTCTTCCATGTGAGTGGCCTACTGATGACACATATATATATCTGTGTATGTATGTATTTCATTTTTTTAATAAAATGTTAATTCAGCATTGGTTTATTAAATATCTACTATGTAAAAAAATACTGTTCTAGAGCTGAAGATCCAAGTGTGAACCAAACAGATAAAAACCCCTGTCCTTATGAATCAGGTGGAGAAACAAGAAAAATAACACATAGTCCAAAACATACAGGAAGAGTATACAACTCAAAAGTTGAGGAAAATGGGATTAGGTTTTGGAGAGGGCAGCTAGAAAGCCAGAGTGGTGAGCAAGAACAACAAAATAGTAAACTACCTTGAACAGTTAGCTTTAGACCAAGGCACATTAAAGAGTTTATCTGTGATTTCAACGTTATTGTTATGTCT
This sequence comes from Geosciurus inauris, assembly GCA_004024805.1. NCBI lineage: Eukaryota > Metazoa > Chordata > Mammalia > Rodentia > Sciuridae > Geosciurus > Geosciurus inauris. The sequence continues at coordinate 53,133 of PVHX01003882.1, read as the reverse complement.
GCAGCACATCAAAGACACTGTATTTCTGTGGTAAAGGGACTTAATTTATTGTAACAACATCTCCCATTGATATTTTTTTCTCCTAAATCTGTTAATATTGCAAAAAATTAGTGAACTGAAGAACTATATTTGGGGGAAATTTTGCAATAGGAGCAATCTCCATTGTATAGTTTTGATATGTTTTTGACTCAGAGATCAGACACCTTTCCTAAGTTCATGTTAAAATGTCTTTAAATCAGCTTAAACTTGATCCAATCAAATACGTTCAGCTATTTTCCCACTTCCAGGAAGGATGCAAAATCATAACATATATTTTAGTTCATATTCTAAAAAATGGAAATGGATAGAATTCTTTGAGAATTTGGTTTGTAGTCATTGCCAGTCATATAACATACAGAGCCAAAATGATTGTTAACAAGCTGGAGATATGCAAATTATAGGTCTAATGTGGATTTTGATTATCTTTAAATTGATGTTGTATGTTCTGTATATTTTCTAATCAGAGATAAAAATCATCTATATTGTATCTAAAATATTTGCCAGTTTTCATCTTCTTTCTGTATTTTAAAATCTATTCTACATTTAAGTATTTTCATTTCTATTGTAATAAATTTCATTAAAATCAGTGTAATTTAGAAAAATATGAATTTCTAAAACAGGGTTTTCCAATGTACTAGACACATGGTGTCCCTGTTTATATATGACCCAATTTCCTGTTAATTTCATAAGTAGCTATTATTAATTTTTTATAACTAAGTTAATTAAAAATCAGTGATACCTTGCTTAGAGAAATATAGAAAAGCGATAACAAAATCAGATTTCAAACACAGTTTCTAACACCAAGATTAACAATAAGTTACACTCATTAACCAGTGTCTATATTCAAACAATAGAAAAGGAAATGATATAATCTTCATTCTGAACAAATACATTGTTTAATGGAAAATAAGCTTAATATCCGGCTTTGCACTTTCAATAATAATAATGACACTAACAATTTAATGTCTTTTCTATACAATATTAAACTTTATCTCTCATTTTCAAAAGCCTTAAATTTACAGATTAGCAAATGGAACTCAGATAAATTAAATGGTTTGGCAACTCCCCACAGCTGCAAAGCAGAAGAACTGAAACTCAATTCAGCCTCCCTGCACCAGTCCTTTTACCAGGAAACTCCTGCTGTCTCCCTAGGCTTCACCTCCACCTATGCCCTGTAAATGATAAGCTCAGTGAAGCCTTACCTCTGGGGTAAATTACCTGTTGCTAAATGTATACCCAAGGTTTTTAAGAAATGAACACACTCATGATTTTTTAAGATATATGTCACACTCACTTATCCCACCTGATCAATATCTGAATAGGAGTGGCATATAGTAAGGAGGGAAAAATGTGTAAGAGGGAAAGAAAATAGCATTATGCAAAATGAATGCAGAAGGCGGTGACAGGCTCTGCCTGATTTAAGAGCAGAGAAAAAAGATTGGTCTGATTTTCTTCAGGATGAACCCTTGGTCTGTTCTCATTTCACAAGGGAACAGCACATCTCAGAAAATGAATGTATCTTCAGATTTTAATGTCATCACCATGGAAGTCACTGGAAGGTGTTGTTATGACCTTCCCCCGCACTGGAGGATTCTATGATATATGTTCTGTTGATGAAAATTCAGAAGACCAGGGGAGCTGATAAAATATAGCCAAGTGATTCAGAGAGTAAATATTAGGTTCAGTGCCTGATTGCCTCGTATTTTAAATATTTCAATGTTCCCTGCATGTCTGGACTGGTGTAAAGTACTCACTATTTAGCAACTCCAGCCGCAAAAAAAAAAAAAAAAAAAAAATCACCTTAATAGCATCATTCAAAATGTGTACTGTACTCTTTAGAGTAATGGGCTTTTGATGATAGTAATCAAAGAATGCTGCCTTTGTAGATTGGAGTCATAGCCACGTTGAGAAATGATGACTGTTAAGGACATTTCTTTTTAGTAATTTTGTGCTTTTCTCAGTCTCTTTCTCTGATTGAAGTGGGGTGACAGTGGGAGTGAAGGGAACATGGTTATTCTCCCCTAAACAAAATGGAAAGTAACATTAGGGAGGCAGATAACGGTGGCAGAGATATGCAAGAAATGTGATCAGCAAAAATAAAATGCAGCCTGAGAGAAAGTCAGTAGGAAAGACTGGAGATTAGAAAGAAGGTGGGGTTTGCATGCTAATGAAAGATTCAGAGCCCTGGGCTGTGAACCTGGAAAGCGAGGATCAGATGGGAGCTGTGGGAGACTGCATTGGTTGGAAAAAAATGCATAACTGCTTGGGATGGAGGCCAAGACTCTTCTATTCATCCTTCCTGTAATGAAGAAAGAGAACCAAATGCAAAAGCCTGAGTGACAGGGACATTTATGCAGGGAAGTTTCCTGTTCTCTATGCCATAGGTCACTTATCATCTGTGTTAAGTGTCCCAAGGGTTAAGCAGCTTCACAGAAATGTAACAACAGTTCCAGACTTTAAGCATTCTGGTTTTATGTCACTTTGGACTTTCTTCCACAGTAGGGGTTTCCCAGGAGCCACAAACTCTATAAATAAGCAATGTGATGACTTGGGAAGTATGTTGAACTCGGAGTCTGAAAGTATGAGCTCTTTCTCATCAGTTTCGCAACTTACAATAACTGTAATTTTTAAGGGAATTGAACCTGTTTTAAATGTTGTTTCTTGCCTTGTAGGTAGTTTTATAGATATATGCATAGCATTCGTTCACCATTCAGCAGGTGCTCGTATTATTTTAATCCTCCTAAAAATCCATGACGTATTATTCCACTACCACTCTCACTTCTGAGATAACAAACAGAGGCCAAAAAGTTTCAGCAACTTTTCCAAAGTCACATGGGTTGTGAGGACAAGATTAGAAAGGACACTCTCCTTCTTTGAAGGTTTGTGTTAGGATATAGAAGTGGTGTTAGGGATGGGTCATTGTTTTATCCTATTTTTGTAAAGATACTTAGTTAAGAATGTATTTGTGTAAAAGCCAGAAACATTACTAGAATGATCATATGACACTTTAATTTATGAAAAAAAATAAAAACAAAACAGAACCACGGTTTTCAAAAAATACATTCTAGAGAATGGCTCCAAAGCAGCCCAGACCAACTCTAGAAATGTTCCTACTCACAGGCAAATGCCACAAATGACCATTCTCATTATGCACAAATTTTTACTTTTTTTTCCATATATAGATCTCATATACTTTGCAAATAATTTATCTCATGCACTCATTTCACTTTACCCATTTTTCACATAAGTACATCTTTCTTTTCCATTCTCAAAATATGTTGCTTGTGAAATTAATGACTCTAGCTATCCATTCTTTTTGCATTTCTTTCAGAGGTTTCTGAGACACCAACGAGGTGGTCAATGTTTTTAAAAATTAAACACTGAAACTTTGAGTCAAAGCCATTACTCCTAAATTTTAAGTCACTCTTGCCAAAATAAAGAGCATTGGCCATGTTAGATTAAGAAGAAAACTTTCCGATGACCTAGTCCAAATAGCTTCACAGTTTTATCTTAAGATAAGTGTTATTTAGCAACAAAAGAATATTCTGGCCAAGTTTACGTAGTACATGCATTAGGGAGAAGGACTGCAGTTTGTATTCTGGCTCCTATTCAGTGGGCTTTTTTATTTTTATTTTTTAATATAATGGCCCTTTAAAGGAATACAAGATATTCCTGAGAATTGGAGTATTTCACCACAAAACACTAAGGCCAATATGGGGTCTAGCTGAATGAAAACACAGAACTACTCTTGAGTTATTTGAAATTAAAGTAGTGGAACTGAGTGTCTGCTCCTGCATTCATGGTAGACATCCACAGTTGACTGTAAGACCCATTTTCATGGCTCACAATGATGGTTCACAATGTGATCTCTCTATTCTCCTCCAGGCAGGACTCCAAGAAGTTATCACTAACTGCACAATTGGTTACTGACTTGCAGAGCAGAGCTACCAAATGTATGTCTTTGTCAGTGTCTTCCAACTGAGATTGGGACTTTGAGTCCACTGTTTCTTAGCCCAGTGACTGGCAGCAAGTCACTATCAGTGAAGTTTTCTCAATATAGTCGATAAATTGCACTAGTTTGCAGCTGCAATAGAAGTGCCTGTTGAACTTGGGAGTATAGTGAATAATCTGGAAAGATAAAAAAGACTATGAAGGCTTGGGATCCTTGAAGCATAGGTTTCCCTGCTGACTGAGACAAATCTGTGTATGAACCATTGAATATGGAATGATGAAGTGGGTAAAGCTTTTAGTACTATCTGTCAAAAAATAATTCCTACATTAGAGTATATATTCTAATTTTTAATGTACAGAATTCCATGATTTGTATGAGTCATGTGCATTAGAATACTTAAGCAACTAAAAGAAATTCTTATTTCCTGCTAATGAAAATAAGGGTGCAGAAGTTATGTACAGAGTAGTAAATATGCATTTTACTAGGCCCAGTTGCTGAGATTGCAAGTGTGCAACACACGACCTGGCCAGACCACACATTTGTATATACTACTTTAGCTTGATGCTCTTATTATTTTGGGATTTGCTGTCTTTCACATTCATGTGGTCAATTTCTGGTACGACTCTCGACCTACTGCCCTCACCTTGATTCATTCTGGCTAGCTAGAACAATCTTGCCTGGTTCCCCTGGTGAGCAGATCACATCATTCACATATTTCTAATCTATATTGAAAATATTTTGAACAAAAATGCAGATATTTGATATATTATAGATGGTACCAGTTTTTAGAATCTCTAAAATATTTTAAGAAGCACAAGAATTAATAGAATCATTATTTTAAAGTTATGTTAAAGTTTTCTCTTCATAGAACAAACTGAAGCATTGTGAATTACTATGCTGTCTAGTACTAATTTATACTCTCTGTTAAATTCAAATATAACACAAGCATAAATATGGCTCTTTGATTCTATTGTGCAATTGCTCCATTTGTTTAGACAATATTGTTAATGTGTCCTGAATTCTCATTTAACAAAGCTATGCTGATATAACTAACAGACTTGAGGGAATTAAGATTTTTGTCATTTCTTTCTTATTCCCTGTTTTGAGGAATAGGCTTTCTGAATATTTCATACATTCATCTGCTTCACTCCTGTCTCTGTTGTGGAAATACAGGCCTTTCTCTCTTGCTTGGGATATCATGAGAAATCTGTCCTTGGACTTACTACCTACCCTTTCCACTCTGGTTTCCTCTCCACATTGCAGCCAAAACCATATTAGTCATGTGCCAAGGTGATTGTGCTATATGCCTAAAGGCCTTCAGTGGTCCACAGTTAGTAGATGAGTAGGACCAAAGTGGATTAAAAACAGTGATACAGAGCGATGCCTTCAGTGCATATGAGTTAGGTGGTCAACTCTTACAGATTTTGGTGTGCCCCTAAGCATACCTAGGTGGGCTAGAACCACTTATCTAAAGAGCTTACCCAGAAACTAGAAAAAGGAGGCTCTGAAATTTATTAATATCTTTGTACTTTTGCCACTTAGTTGTAATTGTATTGAGAACATGTAGGAAAAAACTCAATTTTGAAACAAAAAAGAATGCACATACATTATATCTGAAGTTATTAAGTTCATGTTCTTTGGGCTTTGTCTTCTCATTTAATATCCCTCCAGGCTTCTTCATTAAATTCACATTTGTATTTATGCCAGTTACATCATTGTTAATATTCTCCTAAGGAGACTATGCACTTCTTCAAGGAGTTTTGTACTTGGACAATGTTTATAAGTTGAGAGTTTAAGCTCACTTTGCTAAGCTGTATAAACAAAGTCTTTATTAATGTGCACTAATATGCAATTGCACAAAACACAAAGGAATTGGTAAGCAGGCAGTTAGTTAAAGGAAGATAAAGTGAGACCCCCAACCACAAGCATCTTTGTGGAGTAGACATAGGAAAAGGAATGAGAAAATGATCAGCTGTTTTTATAATTTATCCATAGGTCAGGGATAGTAGATGAATGAAGCTCCTAGATTTTCCCCTTAACATCATGCACTCTGATTTTCTTTCTTTGTAATTAACTATGGGCAAGGCTATGTTCAATTTAAGGGACCAAAGAACAATCAAGCATAAAATATTCATCTTGAGTAAGCCTGAGGGAAAGGAGGAGCCTACCCCTTGTTAAAACACAGGTCTTTTTAATTTGGTTGGTTTTTGTTTGTTTTCCCCTTGGTAACCTTGGATCACATTTGTTTCTGTCTATGCTGAGCCCCTTTCTGTGCCTCTCCTACTTCCTATCTGCCTTTTGATTTGGTCCTAGGCTTCCCAGGCATTTGATTCCTTCTGGTCAGACTTTCCCTGCTCAAAAACAGTGAAACTAACACCAACATCATCCTTACTAAATTTTATAATGTTCCCATTTGCGAAGTTAAAAGTGATACTGCTGGTTATTGGTGGTGAGTCCTGCTTCCTCACATGTTGAAGTATAACATTAGAGAAGCACACCAAGCAAGCATATAAAGCAGGGTTTATTTAAAACAAAGTGGGGGAGGGGGTAACATAGACATCTCCTGGGAGGGAGAAGGGGACCATAGTTGGTATCCTGGTATCCCAAGAAGTGAGAGCATTCTGCCTTTTTTATTTGTCCTATGCTTTCTTTGTTCTCCTGCTCTCTTTCCCTATCTCTCTCCCTCCTACCTACATAACTAGGCCCAGGAGATGCTCAGGTAATGGCCAAAAGGTGAGAAGCAGATGGATAGGGGGAAGGGCCAGATGAAGCAGCCCAGGACACATTAATTAACAACCTTTATAACTCCCTGAAGGGAGCGACAATTCCTGGGATAGGTTACCTTAGTAATAGGTTGGAGCGGTGGCAAATAATCTTGATAAGGATGGAGGAAGGGCTCTGAAGTCATTTCAGTCCTTCAGGGGGCAAGTCTCCAACTTCCCTACTGAAATGGGCCCCCTTGATCCAACCTGACTCGATTTACCTATCTATACTGATTGCCTGTCTAATTCTGTCTTCAAAAGCAGCAAATTATCAGGATCCAATTTGTCCCTGAAGTCAATCCATATTGCTCAGTGTTTTTGCTCAGTCTTCTGGTTTGAAATCAAGGATGATGACCAAGTTTCCAGGACTGCATATTTTGGAATTTCATTGATGGATAACAGTTTTAAAAGTGAGACTGTATTAAGTGATGTATTCAAAGCTGCATTCATTGTTTACACTTTTGTTCCTGAGAAACTATTTGCTATTTCATCCTAATTCTATAAAATGTGAAATAAGAATTTAAAAAATCAAACAAAATAACTTCTCAGTCTTAAAGCCCCCCACCCACACACACACACGAGAAAGATATCTATCTATATCCAAAAGGTTAATGTTCACTATATTATGAACTAAAAAATAATAATAATAAAAAAGAAAATCAAATGTCAACAAAAGTGCCCAGTTTGTATATAATCAGGTGAATTATGAAGAAATTAAAACTAAAACTACATGGAATAAGGTTTTCTAATACCAATCAGATAAATCAGATTAAACACTCCTATTTTTCATCTATTAGAATATAGACATTAAAATTTTTGATAATATCAAATATTGATGAGTTTGTTGGGAAATTGATACTCCTATATACTCCTGTGGGAAAGTAAATTGCTGTGAGGAAATTGAATGTCAATTTGGAATTGCTATCATAATACAAAATATAAATACTATGGACATATCTTGATGCATCTTCCTTAGAAATGTGCTTGTTCATATATACAATGAGGTCTGAAAATATTTATTGAAAGAGAAGAATGGAAACAAAAATACAAGTTTAAGAAGGTAATCACTGGATAAGTTGACATATTCATACTTTGAATATTATGTAGAAAGTTGAAAAGAGATGAATTGCTGAGTAAATTATGTGTACTGAATAATCTAGTATTTTATTAACCATTATTTATTTTCTAAGTGTATGTACAGGTACATATCTGTATATATGTTTACATGTATGTGTGTATAACATGAATGTCAATGTCTTGTAAAAGGTAGAGAGAAAGGACCAACACCAAGCTAGTAGCAATGAAGTCTTAGGAAGGTAAAGTAGAGATAAATATGGGTCAGTTTGGGGGATATGATACTAGGAAACTTTGTCTTATTTGTAATGTTTTAGATTTTATTAAAAGAAATGCAACTAGGCACGGTGGCACAGGCCTGTAATCCCTGACTCAGCCTCTGAGTGGTTTAAGAGACTGAGCCAGGAGGATGGCAAGTTCAAAGCCAGCCTCAGCAAAAGTGAAGCACTAAGCAACTCAGTGATACTCTGTCTCTAAATAAAATACAAAATAGGGCTGGAGAAGTGACTCAGTGGCTGGCTGCACCTGAGTTCAATTCCCAGTACAAAAAAAAAAAAAGAAAGAAAGAAAAAGAAAAAAGAAATGCATTAATATATGCACTTTGTGATCAAAATGGTTGTTGAAACAACTCTTGCAATCTTCCCATGTTTTCAACATGAGTAATTAAGAAACAAACAAACAAAAAGTACCACTTATGATAGTGATGAGCATAAAATGAGAACTGTATGAAGTTTTTAAACCACGATGAAGCAGACAGTGAACCCTTAGTGCCTGCTGGCTCTTAGCTCCTCAGAATGCTATCTGTTCTCATAAGGTTCTAGATTTCTTCTCTCTCTCTCTCTGTCTCTCGCACACAGACACACACACACACACAAACATACACACCTTTGCTTTATACGTGATATTTACATAGTAATATCTATACAATGCTACCAAAAATGTGAATTGAGTCATTAAAAGAAACATAAAGATGTAGTATTTTTAATATTTTCTTTTATATTTATTCCCATATCCAATTAAAATGAAAGCTAAAATCTCATTCGTTCTTTTCCACAGCTTGAAACATCTCATATCAGGAAATTGGAAGAAACCGTAGCTTTATGTTATGCAGAGTGACACAAAACACCAAGGCACTAAATCGAGTCAATTTAAAATTGGCTCCAATGATTTACAACCTACAAAACTTCACCTCTTCAGCTCTTTTGGTTTAACTTTGGATTTGTCACAGTCTGACATTTTTATATGTTACCAAAATGTCACCATACTAAGGCAAAAGAAGCTATTATATCAAGTGCCTTTGAAATAATTCCAACTCCAAATTCTGTTAGTTGTGCTTAATGTGCATGATTCTTCTAATTTTTTTTCATGGATTTCAGGAGAAAATGTTAAGTTTGAGAAGTCAAGGTTTTATGAAACAGGCCTAACCTTAAACTGATTACTTCCCCTCAATGTATGAGCATCAAATGCAAACAATTACACTGTATACACACACACACACACACACATCACTCTTCTGTTTAGAATGTGATTTACACATAACAAGCAAAGTTATCAGAATTGTCTGTTGATACAAGTAAAAGTTACATTTGGTCTTCAAAATCCTCAATGGTAGGCTGACTCTCATTATTCATTCTAACTTCTTTGTATAGTTTTAAGGTATTTAATAACTTGTTTTATTTCACTTTATTCATACAATCTTACACCACATTCTCTACAAATATATCCTCATGCTGAGTCTTTGGTGTTTTTATTACCTTACTAATACATGATGCTTTACATCTGTAGTCAGTAGAAACTGATCTCTCTCCCTCTCTCTCTTTAGTGAAGAATTCAATCATCTCTCTGGTATCCAGTTAAAAAAAAATCCCACTTCTTTGATAATGGGAGGCCTTACTAGCCACCTTCACTCACTTGGCAGTACACTCTATACTAAGTCACAGAGGACTTTCTATATACTACTTTGTTTACAGAAGTATGATGTGTCTCATTTTTACATGTACAATTTAAATATATCAAATATTTGATTCCAAAATTATTCTTTGAAAACCCAGATTTAAAATCCATCCCACATATAAATTATTTCATTTTAAGGGATACAAAAACAGAATAGATGCATTATATTTGATAGTTTGAAACAAAACTTTCAAAGGCATCCTGGCAAAGGACGTGGTAGGAAGCACCAGGAACCTGTCTGCTGGTGTAGACAAAAACAATAACATTTGTACAATGTGTCTATTCTAATTGCTTTGTAACTGTAGAGTCTGTTGAAGGCTTGGGCAGCAAATTGTGGTTGAATTTGGTGGGTGTTAGCTCCTAACTTGTAGAGGATACCAATCATTTACCCTACAGCCTTATAACATGCACATTTATAGCAGCTTGCAAACTGTTTGTAGGAGTTAAGGTTGGCAAAAAGGATGTTGCCTTCTAAATATCTTGAACCTGTGCTCTAACTGATGCCTACTGCAGACACGGAGGTGGGCAGACATTATTGATGCACCTCCCTTCTTTGTCGCAATTCCCTTCCTCTCTGGCAGAAATGACTGTCAAGGAATAAAAAGGGCCCACATATCCCTGATTTCATTTTTCCTCCCTTTTCCATTTTTAGAGTTAGATATTGAACATTAGACATTAAAATACAATCATATGTACAGGAGATATCGGAAAGTTATTTTATGCCCAGGGAAAAAGTTAAAGCTCAGAAATTAACAGATTAGAAGTTTCCGTTTCAGGCACATCTTTGGCACCCAGGTAATATACAAAAATAAAAATAAATAAATAAAAATAATGAGAACAACAACAACAACAACAAAATCTCAGCAAACCCTAAAGAGAGGGATAATCGGGTTTCCAGAATTACCATATTATTAGATAAAAACATCCACTTCTCAAGTAAATAAATAAATAAATAAATAAATAAATAAATAAATCAGAAAACATAGAAAGGAACAGGAAAATATTCAAACTATTCCATTCAAAGGGAAAATAAGTGAATCCATAGAATCTGACACTGAAAAAGTTCTGATGGAAAATAATTTCCCCAAAGATTTTCATGGAAAAGTCTTACAGGTACTCCAAGACCCAAAGGAAAGTGTGAAAAATCCAGAAAATGTTTATAAAAAAATGGAAATATCTTTGAAAAAATAGAAAACCTAAAATCTAACCAAAAGGAAAATCTGAAGATGAAAAATGCAGTAACTGAACTTAAGATTTTACTACAGAGATTTAAAGGCAGATTTGAGGAAGCAGAAGAGATAGGCAAACTTGAAAACAGGTTAATGGGAATTACTGAGCTTGAGGAATGGAAGATAAAACTATAAAAGGAAAGTAAACAGAGCTTAGGAGAGCTGTTGTTGTCACTGGGCCCTATGTATTCAGTGAAGGTGTTCAGAAAGAAAACACAAACAGGACAGAGGATATTTGAAGTGGCAACTTCACAACCTCCCGTATTTAATGAAAACATGAATAAAAACATCCAAGAACCTCTATGAACTTCAAGCAGAAAGAACTCAGAAGCCCACAACAGGCACATGAGATAGTCTTTGAAAGATAAATACATTTTTAAAGCCTCAAAACAGAAACAACTCATCACATATAAGAAACCCTAACTAAAGTTATCAGTATATTTATTATCAGAAACAAGGAGACCAAAGGCAATAAGCTGATATATATACAAAAAAAATGTCAAACAAGAATGCTACATTCAACAAAATTGTCCATCAAAATTGAGACAGAAATACAAACACTGCAAGATTAAAAAAAAAAAAGTTGAAGGGTTTTATTATCACATTTGTGCCCTATAGGAAATGCTAAGTGAATCCTACAGCTTAAAATTAAAAGGAACTGGACAGTAATTCAAAGCTCTGTGAAGAAATAAAGAGCTTAGGAAAAGTAAATAACAGAGTGATTATAAAAGTGTTATTGTAACAATGATGTGTAAGACTATGTTTTTATATTCTAAACAATTTATAAGAATAATACATTCAAAATTGCTAGTATAAGTTAGTATATTCTAATTTTAGTTTGTAACTCCATATTTTGTTTTCTGTATATTCTAAGAGACTAATGCAATTAAAATATTATTAGTTTATTATTAGCACACATAAAATATGATTTTGTAACATCAACAACACAAAGGGGTGGTAATAAAGCTATTGAAGAAGCAGTGCCTTTTTATGTTTTGAAGTTAAGGTATAGATTGAATCTTGTGGATTTCCACTTTAGGATAGTAAACATAATCTCAAATGGTAACTACAAATTAAATATCTAAAGAATATTCAAAAATTCAATTGAATATACAAATAATACATAAAAGAATATACAAAATTCACTTGAAACAGATTTAAATATTTCTGTACAAAAACCCAACAAAATATTAAAAATGTAAGAAAATGACAAAAAGAGTAATAAGGCATATAGAAAATAAATACTAAATGACAGTAGTAAATTCCTCCTCTGATTTATTGCTTTAAGCATAGATTGGTTAAACATGCAATCAAAAGATTGATATTGGCAAAATGGATAAGAATAAATATTGTCCAAATATATTCATATACAAGAGATTCAATATATATCTAAAGACATAAGTAGATATGTGAAAATGAAAATGTATATCCCATAGGAATAATTATCAAAAAAAGAAGAGACCTCTTATCCCAGTGGCTTAAGAAACTGAAGCAGGAGGATCACAAGTTTAAAGCCAGCCTCAGCAATTTAGTGAGGCTCTAAGCAACTTAGTGAGACCCTGTCTCAAAATATAAAATAAAAAGGGCTGGGAATATGGCTCAGTAGTTAAGTGCCCTGTGTTCAATCTCTAGTAGAAAAAAACAAAACAAACAAAAACAGAAGAACAGAGATATCTATACCTAATATCAGGTAAAATAGACTTTAATAGACAAATAAGGTTTTGTATTTGAATAGAAAATTCAATATAACAAGATATAACAACTGTGAACATTTACATTTTGAAAAACAGACCACCAAAATATGAGGCAATTACAGAATTGAAGGGAGAAAAAGAGCTACAACAAACATTACAGATTTCAAAATCTCACTCTCAATGATATAATGATCAAATGGAAGTAAGGAAATAGACATGATTAACAACAATAAATTATTTCTAACAGACATGTAGTTAACAAGGTCAAAAACAACAGAATGCACATTCTTTTCACATTCACATGAGACATGATAAACCATAACTACAAGATAAACCATAAGTATATGATAAACCATAAATTGGGCCACAAATTAAATCCTAAGTGATTTCAAATGATAAATATCATAAAATATATCTTCTCCAACTACCATCTAATGGAGTTAAAAACTAATAAGTAAAAGTAAAAAGAAAAATACTAACATAAAAATTAATACACTCATAAATAGTCAACAGAAAAATTATAAAATACTTAGAGGTGAAAGAAAGTGAAAACACAACATACAAAACTTATGTGAGTCAGTAAAAGCAACATAAAGGGGAGAATGTAAACTTATCCATATTTATTTTTAAAAAATCAAATAAACAACTAAAACTTTAAGATCTAAGGAATAATGAAATGAAAAAAAAAATACTCCAACGTAGAGAAAGGAATAATAAAGATTAGAGCAGAGATAGATTAAATAGAAAGTAGAAAATAATAAAAAAATCAACAAATTCCAGAGAAGATCCATCAAAAAGATAAACAAAATTGACAAACCCTTAACTATATAAACCAAGTAAGAAAGAAAAAAACAAGTCTCAAATTTCTAAAATCAAAATGAAAGTTGAGACATTGGCACCAATTCTACAGAAATAAAATGGACCATGAGAGATTATTATGAGCAATTACTGAAAATTTGGATAACTTAGAGGAAATTCTGGACCTGGTAACTTTACCAATGAGTTCTACCAAATATTTAAAGAACTAACATCATCCTTCTGAAAATTTTTCAAAACATGAATGAAGAATAAACTGGTTTATTTCATTGTATGACACCAAAGCCAGTCAAAGCTACTATAAGACAGTAACAAATCAATATTGATTATGAAAATCAATGCAAAAATCTCAAACATTTTAGCAAATCAAATTCAGCCCCATATTAACAGGACTATATCTAAAGACCAAATGACATTTATTTCTGCAAGGCAAAAATAGTTCAAAAAGTAAAACGTGCTTAATGTAATACACTATGCTAGCACAATTAACAATAATACCAACAAACCAAACAATTTATTATCTCAGTTGATGCAGAAAAGTTTTTTGACAAAATTACATTCAACAAAGTAGGAATAGAAGGAAACCAATCCAACATAAAAAACAAATGGATGTCTGGAAAACCCACAGCAAATATTATACTAAATGGTAAAATGATGAAAGTTTTTCCTCTAAGGTAAAACAAAGCAAGAATCCTGACTTTACTTATACTAACTATATTAGAAGTGCTAGAGAGAGTGAGAAAAAGAAATAAAAGGCATTTCTAAGCTGGAGAGTAAGAAGCAAAATTGTCTCTGTCCACAGATGATATGATCTTACATGTAGAAACACTAAAGATTGCACCTGTGCATGCACACGTACAAATACAAATTGTAAGAACTAACTTAGAAAAGTGACAGGATACAAGATCAACACAAAAATTTCTGTACTATTTTAATATACTAACAGTGAACAATCTAAAAACCATTTCCAAAACAATTCCACTAATAATAGCATCAATACAAACAAAATGCTTAGGAATTAACTTAACCAAGGAATTGAAAGACTTGTGCAATGGAAACTACAAATCATTTTTGGTAAAAAGAAAAAGGAGGCATAAATAGACACAACATTATTCCATATTCAGGGATTGGAAAACAATGGTACTCAGATGTCAACTTTACTTAAAGAAACCTACACATTTAATGTAAACTGTCTCAAAATCCCAAGAGTGTTTTTCACAGAAATAGAAAAACCCATCTAAAATTCATATGGAATATCAAGGGATTTAAGACAACCAAAACAAAAAAAAAATTCTGAGACAAAGGTATAAGACTTACAATTCTTGATTTTGAAGTTATTATGAAACTATAATAATCACAAATGTGTGGTATCACATGAACAAATACACACATGTGCAAACCAATGGCCAACAGAAAAATAACCCCTTAAATATGATGAAATGATTTTTACAAGAGTGACAGGCTATTTAAAGGATAAAGAAACAACCCAAGCATCCATCATTGGGTGAATGAACAAACATAATGCACTGTATTTGTACAAAAGAATATTGTTCTGTCATAAAGAATGTAAATACTGACACATGAGGAGTGAGCGATTGATGGTTAGAGAGTTTCAGTCTTTACAAGGTAAAAAAAAAAGTTCTGTAGATGAATGGAGTGAAAGCTACACAAGAATGTACATGTGCTTAATCTCATTGGACTTAAAAATGATTAAGATATCAATTTTAAATTGATATACAATGAAAATAGAAGAAAATAATATTTCTAATGTATTTTGCTCAATATTCTTTCTACACTTATTTTGTATCCACTAAGCATTGGGACATTTGTTAGGATCCAGAATTATGTTCATGTCCAAGTCGGACATTTAGTTGATGCCCTCAAAATGCTTACAAATTCTAAGTAACATATTGGTAAATAATCAAGGTCTATGTGAAAAAAAGCCAGATTACTGATGCAATCTAAAAAGAGCTGCTGTGATATTCTGGTGCCAGGGTCATTGCTAAGCCCAGGTTTAACATCAGTGACAAAGCTAAAAGGAAACATGGGGACCCAAAACATCACTGAAGGCAGAATTAAGGCATAGCTATTGGTATTGTCTCTCATAAATAATCTCATCACATTGACTGAAAGCCTGGAATACTTCATCAAGTCTACTGTAATAAAATATATTTGAATAAAGACCATTTGATGGATAGCAAGCAACAAAACATTTTACTCTAGTATCTACATTGGTTGGCAGTGGGGCACACGAGATAAGAGCCATTTCATACACTGTACACTGCATAATGTAATCTGGATACTCTCAGAACGTTTCTTTCAAGCTTACCCTTATTCAACCACACCCATCTTTCTGATTTTTCGGATGAAGTTACCATCTTCCTAATATAAATATTTAAACAAACTCTTAGTGTCAGTTTTTCTTTATAGTCTTCCAGCATTACAAAATTTGAAAGAACTTAAGAAATATTAGTTATGTAAATCTTTTTTTAAAATATCTTTTTAGTTGTAGATGGACACAATGTATTTTTTTTATTTTATTGCTTTGTATGTGGTGCTGAGGATCGAACCCAGGGCCTCATGCATGGGAGGCAAGTGCTTTACCACTGAGCTACAATCCCAGCCCATGTAAATCTTGATATTACCTTAAAAGAAAGAAAATAACCATATATGTACTAAATATAATCTAGATGATGAAATAATGTTTGTAATATTTTCTGAAATTATCATCTTTTATTTGGCTAATATATTGCCAAATACTCATCATATAAAAAGTATAACTTTATATATTTTCACAACAAATTTTAATAATAACATTTTAAATGAAAATATATTTGTCTACTGTGGAATGTCTATTAACAGATTGTTAGTTTGAGTTACAACATGTAAATAGTTTTTTCATGCAAATTAAATAAAGTAGAGTTTATACGAGTTAAAAAAATTTTAAAAATTATGCATCGGGCAACTCTCTGAACCAGTTATGAGGGAAGGCAATATTTATAGAAAAAGGAAGCTACATATAGGAACAGCTCTTTGGTTATATAGCTCAGCCTTTATCTTGTTTGATTTGATGTGATGAGGCATTTCCTTTATATGGATCTAGTCTTACAGATGGTAGCCTGAAATTGGTTGATTCCCTGCTGCTTGGGCTGAGTTGTAACTACTGGTTACAAGAATATACTCTTAAATTTGGTTGCAATTCACTGTGTACAAACTCAAAGCAGAGAGACAGCTTTAGGCCAAATTTAGTAGAATTTAACAGGACATATGAAAAATGCATGTCCAGTGTACTGCACACCTGGTCCCTATGAATGTTAGGGTTATTTTTTCTGAACATTAATCTCAATTTCCATACAGACAAGAACTAGAGATGCTAGAAAAGAGTGATGTGATGCATGACTGGTGAAGTGGAGAAAGGCAGGAAAACTTTTAGACTTTTCTAGCCTCTGAGTAGCGATGATAAATATCCCAAGAATCTGGGTGTGGAGATGCCACTAGACCAAAGCTTCCAAACCTCAAGGAAGTTCAGGCGTCCTGGGAACCAAATACCTTTGGTTCCAGATGAATTTGATCCTTCAGGAAAACCCAACATTGTGTTCCCTTCTGGAAACAAAGTTACCTTTCTAACTGAAAGGATAAGGAAACTGAATAGTACTGAGTGAGGTAAATGATATGACTAAATGAGCGGAGCTTTATGATAAATGAGGTAAGTGAACTAAATTGTTTTGGGAATAACTGGAAAGCTAAATGAATATTGAAAACCATGCATTTAATAGATTTTTCAATACCAATAGTAAAAACCTAATGTAGGGAAAATTTGTTGTTTGGTATTTTTATGTGCATTTCATGATTCCAGGCCACAGTAGCTCATTATCTCATGAAAGAATTTTTCAGTTAGCCATAATACTTAAAATACAATTCTAGGACATGAAACATTGACTGGATCACTCTATTTATACAGACACTGAAAATTGGAAAGTCCTACATTTTAATCTTGGATTTAAAGTCATTTGCAAACAAATAATTTCCTATTTCTCTAGAACATATGTTTAGTAATTAGAATGCTAATGTAAATGTTTTTGGAAACTATTATTGATTGCAGACAGTTCAGTTGAGCTTTGGAATCACCCCAAAGTTTTTTTTTTCTCTTTCTTTCTTTTTTTTTTCCCAGTACATATGTTTGATGCTTCTCCTTCCGAAAGATGAGTTCATAGTGATGTGTGCCATAACCTAGTGGAGCACTCAAGCTAGGACCAAATCTTTCTCTAACAGGCTGGGATGCAAAGATGTGCCATTGGCTGAAAATTCTTCTTTGTTCTCAACCCTCATTTTACATTTTTGTCATGCTATTAACACATGTAATTAATCTTTTCACAATTTTTCTCATCTTTCCTGGACGTCCTGTCATTTTCTTGAACAACTGAAGAAGTAGCTGTTGCAATGGAATCTGCCGACTAAGAGTCAGGCATTGGTGGGTATTTGTCTTGGCTGAAGTCACTTTGAAGTGACAGATTTTTATTAGTATATAATAAGTTCATGCTAGACATGTAGGTATATATAGTACCTAATTTATAAAATTCTTTGAAAATCATAAATTAGATGACATAAAGTGCTTAGCATAGTGCTTGACACATTGTGTTGTGAGTTTTATTATTATTCTTATTAAAAATATATGTGAATGCTTGGCTCATAACAACTGTTATGTCAGTGACTGCTCCTGTGATTGTCTTTCTGACATTTTTTTTCTTTTTTGGTAGGATGGTGTGGTACCAGGGTTTGAACTCAGGGGCACTCTACAACTGAGCCATATCTCCATTCTATTACCCCAGTGAGATAGGGTCTGAGTTGCTTAGTACCTCACTTTTCCTGAAGTTGGCTTTGAACTCGTGATCCTCCTGCCTCAGCCTCCTGAGCCACTGAGATTAAAGGCATGTACTACCACTTCCAGCTCCTATCTTTCTTTCTATCCCTGTTTGGTAGTTCAACTTAGTTGAAATGACCAGGAAAGGAAGGAAGTAAGATAATAAAGATTTATATAATATTTTCCCCTTCTTCTTGGTTTTAAGAAATTCACAGGTGCCCTTACTCACTTATTTATTTCCTTTTTTTTTCTTTTTTCTTTTGGTAGTGAGGATTGAAACCAGGAGTACTTAACCACTGAGCCACATCCTCATCCCTTTTTATTTTCTATTTAGTCAGAGTCTTGCTAAGTTGCTGAGATCGGCTTTGAACTTGTAATCCTTGTGCCTCAACTTCCCAAAAGGCTGGGATTACAGACATGCACCTCCCTGCCTGTCTCATTCATTTATGCATTTCTAAGGTCATTCATTCAATAAATATTTACTCATTACTTACCATATTCCAGACTCAGTGCTATATTCTTAGGGGCATATATTAGCTTTTATAATTCTTAAATAATTGGCTACATAGTCATTATGAGATTTATTTTATTGATAAGAAAACCTAAATAAGAAGTCAAGAAGCCTATAAGAGGTTCATTCAGAGCTCAGTCCGACTTCAGTCTGGATTTTCTGCTTCCCTGTGCTACCTTTGGCTCGGGATTTATCTGATGTGCTGTCCAAAGACAGAACAGAACTGAGTCAATTCAATTTTAAAAATAAGAATGTAAAATCTGAGCAAGATGATTAGTTTCTATAACTTCCATGTACATGAAAGCTTTATGCTTTTGCCAAATTACAATTCCATGCCTCTAAGAATCCAGTCTCTGAAAGTTATGTTGTTGTAGACTGACTCGGCAGTCACAGGCAGCCTCTGAAGTGACTATTTTTCATTTATAATGGTTTTTCCAGTGGTATTAATGGCCACTCTCTGCACTATTGATCAGTTCAGCTGGGTGGTTGATTCCATTTGGTCTTCAACAGAGCCATAGAAACCAGATGCATCATTTTCTTCAGTCAAGTGTGGCAGCTGTTGAATAAGCACAGCCATAGCTTCCTAGGGTATTGCCAACCACAGGATTAGCTCCATGCTGACATGGTTATAGAAAGCTCACCCCTTCATTCTATTACTTGCCAGTGTCAGAAGCCTGGGAGAGAGATGGGGCTGGTCATAGTACGTGATGGATTTATCAAGCTACACATATTTGGTTTGTGTCTTGGCAGGTGGTTTTGTTTTGTTTTGTATTGTTTTCCCGAATTTTCAATCAAAACATGAAAATGTCTAAAATTCCATTTCTTTTAATCTGTGGTCCAGGTTCATTTTGTTTTGTTTGGTTTGGTTTTTCCTTGAGGTCTGAGAGCTGTGGATGCATTACAAAATGGAACATTGATAACATAAAGTTCCTAAACAACCTCTCTTACTTTCTTGTTCCTACAAAGGCAGCTGGTATTTAGGTGGGGGTCCAAGTTTTGCCTCTCAATTTCATAACTATTCTTAATTCAATTATCAAAATCTAATGTAAAGAAAATTTTGTCATTCAGTTTGTTGTTAAATTTATTCTTATGCAATTTACTATCTTTCTAATAATATTAATATATGTATTATTTTCAAGATTTCCAATTCATTTAGGCATATACAGAGATAATTACTGGTCTCTTTTTTGAATATAAACTACTAGGATATTTGTCCTCAATCTTTGTATTTACTATGTTTGTGTTATTTAAACTAATTAAAACATGAGATAAAAAGAATCCAAGAATGATAAATAAGCTTTTTACGAGAAAAGAATTTCCATTTCTTCTTTCAGAACAAATTATTACTATTGTTGTTGTTATTAATTGCAATAGTGTTAGCAGCAGCAACAGAGGAGGAAAAGTTTATTTGGTTCATGGTTTTAGAGGTTCTGCCTGTTGTTGGCTGACTCCATAGTTCTGGGCCTGTGGTGAGGCAGAACATTGTGGTGGATGAGCATGGTGGAGGGAAGCAGCTTAGGACATGGCAACCAAGCAGCAGAGAGGGGTCCACTCACCAAGGACAAAATATAAACCCCAACAGCACATGCCCAGTGACCTACTTCCTCCAGCCACACCTTACCTGTGCTCAGTTACCCCCAATTAATTTATATCAGTAGATGAACCCACCGATGAAACAACACCTGCCAATCTAATAATTTCATCTGAAAATTTTGGCATTAACTCACACATGAGCTTTTGGGGGACACTTCAGTGTAATAGTTTCAGTGTCACTCAGTATACCTTATGTCCCTTGGCACCTATCATTTAAAACCACTTGATGTGTCCTGTGTCTCAGTTAACTCAGGCACAGGCTTTCCTGATTTCCATTGCATGTGTGATCTACATTTTATATTAAGGTCACTACTTCTAGACTTGTGAACCAGTTTTATAAATAAAATAATGTTGCATATCCACAAGGCATATTTGAGGTTGCTTTTTGACTAGTTTGTCACATTAAGCTATTTCCCACATTCCTATTGATTATTGTTTTAGTCAGCTTTTTCGCTGCTGTAACTAAAAGGCCCACCAGAACAATTTTAGGAAGAAAAGTTTATTTGAGGGCTCACAGTTTCAGAGGTCTTAGTCCATAGAAGGCTGACTCTATTCCTTGGGGCTCAAAGTGAAGCAAAATACCATGGCAGAAGAGTGTGGTAGAGGGAAGGAGCTACATGATGAACAGGAAATAGAGAGAGACTCCACTCTCCAGATACAAATATATACCCAAAGCCATGCTCCAATTTCCATCTCCTCCAGCCACACCCCATCAGTTCGGTTACCATTCAGTTAATCCCTACCAGTGGATTAAATCACTGATTGAGTTAAGACTCTCACAACCCAATCATTTCTCCTCTGATCCTTCTTGCATTGTCTCATATGTGAACTTTTGGGGAACAACTCACATCCAAACCATAACAATTAGTATTCATTATTTACCTTTAAACAAGTATTTCTTCAAAGTGACTTTGTATGCTCTGAAATTTTTACACTTGTCACTCTGCCATCATAAAACAATCAGCAAAATGGCACCTAGGTTTTATCTCATTGTTCCTTTCTTTGAAGTCACATTCTAATATGAAATTACTTGTGACAAATCAGTCCACTGCAAGCCTTTCTCTTCACCCAAATGTTGCTGCTTACTTCTCAGAAGTTTTGGCTAGATGTCTGAAGATATCTGGAGAGCTATAATCAACACTCATTTCTTCACCTCATCTTTTCTCTTCTGCAATTTACTACCTTTTCTATGCTCTTGAACAAAGCTTTTGTTTTTCCAATTTTTCAAGTAAGTAGAGCATCAAATTTAGGTATATAGTTTGTTCTTGTGTATATAAATCCCATGTCACCCATTTACTTTTATGTTTTATCTTTATTTTATTTTGTTATAAAAATCTATGCTTTCTCCTAGGAAGCTTTAACTGCTTAGACTCGCTTTCAAAATCAGAATATCATTAACCTTTCCTAAAAGCAACATGTAAAATGAGTTAAATGTTTATGACATTTTATCTAGTAATTTAAAATGAATGATAGTAGATACACAGGATGTAATACTATTTAGTCATATACTTGGAGTTTTTTTCAAAAAGTTCAGGACATTTTTGAAAATTATTATGAAATAGTTATGCAACAAGTACTTATCGAGCTCTTTTTTTCATGCCAGGCACTGTTTCAGTGGTAAGTGAAAAATTCATGAAGAACAGTATGACAGTTAGGTACAATGATTATTTGCAATTTGTACAAAGTAAAGATACTCGAGAATCTTTGGGTATGCTTTGTAGTCTTTACACTTTTTTTACATTTTCCAAATTTTACAATAAAGGTGTATTGTTTTTTATAATAAAAATTAACTATGTCTACTAGTTTTAAAAAGCTTAGAAGGTAATAATGCTTGTTTACATGGCAGAGTAAAGGAAATGGTACTGTGTAGAAAGATAATAAAGAGTGGTCTTTGGATATGGGGGTTATCCATCCATCACTGAAGTTCTTGCTTTACAAAGGTGACTGAGCAGTACTTACCCATCTTTGCCTTAAAACCTCTCATTGTTATGGGAAGGTCTTCATCTCATCAGATGTGCCATTCTCTTTTGAACAGATTCAATTTACAAGAATTTTTTCTCTTTATATTAAGGCAATATCTATACTGAGTAATCTCCCTATACCAGTTCAAATTTTCTATATCTACGTAAGATTATGGGTGTAGTACAAAAATGTTCCTGGGTAATTCTAATGAAAATAAAAAGCATCACAGCCAGTATCTCTCCATAAAAAGAAGACTGACAGAAAAAATTACATGGGGCATGGAACAAACTTAAAGTAGAAAATAGTTTTTTCATCTCTCTCAGGTGTGTGTGTGTGTGTGTGTGTGTAGTAGTAGTAGTAGTAGTAGTACTAGTAGTAGTAGTAATGACATTCATTTTTTTCCTTCAAAGTTTGGGGTTTGGCAGTCAGGATGCCTGCAAGGAGATCCAGCATCTCTGTCTTTCTAACATGGAGGGCTGAGCTTCGGTCCATGTGCCTCTTCTCTATTCCCAGAGCATGTGAGAGAAACTTAAGAGAGAAGGAAGAGAGACACAGTAACTATGAGTAAACATGGAAATTTCTGTGGTAAGCATGACAGATGTGAGAAGAAACTCCCCAGCACCCTGACAACCCAAGTGAAATTGTACAAGGTGCAACAGGCAGCTGCTGGTTGCTCCTTCCCGCCTGCCCAAGCTATTTCCTGAGTAGTAACACATCGTGCAGGGCACATAGACATCTGGCATTAGAGAGAAGTTGTGGAAGGAGATGTTAGCTGCACCCTTAGAACAGATTCTTGCTTACATCCATGCAAGAGACCATGCAACTGAGAACTTAAGCACCCAGAGTCAGCAAGAAATGCACTATGCTTCACTTGCATAACTCTCTTTGCCATTAATGGTTCATGACTCACCATTGATAAAATGGTAAAGCCGTTTTCTTGTTCTTCAACTTATGTTCTTCACTTTTTCAGTGTGTTCACACTAAGAAGTGAGAGAGAAGGAAGTTTTAGACCTTCCCTAGATCATTTCACCCTTTCTAGGATCACCACCACTATCGAACACTCAATCTGATCTCAAAGGGGGATGTGTACAAATTACAAAGCAAATTAAATTTTCACAACTCTGTACAGAGTGCCAAAAATTTGGACTGTGGGCAAAAAGAATCACCTATATGCACTAAGTGCCCAAAACTTTACTTTTCGTCTTCCTCCTTCTTTTACAAATTATACTGTATGACTCAAGTGTTATGTAATAAGAGTTCTAAATTAGACAGTTTTTAAAATTCTATGAAAATTAAGCTCTTCCGTGCATTAATAAGTTGAGACTGATAAAGCTGTTAGGTCTGAAGATGAACCTGT
This sequence comes from Geosciurus inauris, assembly GCA_004024805.1. Taxonomy (NCBI): domain Eukaryota; kingdom Metazoa; phylum Chordata; class Mammalia; order Rodentia; family Sciuridae; genus Geosciurus; species Geosciurus inauris. Next base: position 29,330 of record PVHX01003882.1, on the reverse strand, counting down.
GTGATGCTCAGCACAAATTGCTGCTTTACTGATAGCACATATAGTTATCAAAATAATGATTGGTAATGTTTACTGATTTTTTAAAATGTGCCACCACTGGGTTAGGTACTTTGCAAGTATTATTTTATTTGATCTTGATATTAATGGGATGAGATACAATAAACCATGCTACAAATAACTGGAAACTGAGGTACAATGTGAGCTGCAGAAGGGCATAAAGCCAGATAGTAAGCATTATCTAAAGTCACAATAAAGCCAGGTGCACAGTGAAGATTTGAACCCAGACAGTTTGACTTCACAGAACAGCATTAGTCTTCACTTTAGCTGAAACTGTAGAATGAAATCAACTCAATTTCTTTCAAATGAGTTACTTCCAATTAAATCCTAGACTGTGTTTATTTTTGGAAAAGTTAGTCAGTTTTTCTCTCAGCACTCTAGAAGGCATGACCACATAAATGTCAAAGTTGAAATTCTTATTAAAAGAAATGGATGTACTTCAAATTATTTTCTGAGACAGAAATGATGGATGCTATATGCATAGAAGTGAATATGGCCTTTTAGACATTGACAGCTTGCATTCATTTTCTTTGCTTAACTTACACAATACATTTTTAGATTAAAATATCATAATATTTTACTTCTACACATATCAAATTTTGTATCATGCATTCACTGGCTTATCCCTGTAATACTTATAGATAAAGTATCTTTTGTGAACATAACACTATGCCAGTGCTGAGAATACCAAAAAAACAAATACATGATTTGATTTTGAGTTTGTTGGAAAGTTGATCCTTAAACTGTTTGGAAACTGAATAGAAATTATGAGAAGGACAAGAAGGGAAGAGACTTCCAGGTATCTCAGGGCATGTTACACTGAAATTTCAATTATATAAGTAGGACTCACATATATAAAGTTCAATGTGAAGATGTTGGGATGATGATGGTGGTGGAGTAACCATTGACATGCATTATATATCAGAGTTTGAATCTATTCTGAAAGAAATGAAAGCCATTGAAAGATTTTATATTTACACATGATGTGACAACCTTATGTTAGAAATTTGACTTTTACCTAAAGTGGTTTAGAATAGATCGTTAAAAATGAAAGAAAACTAGTTAGAAAGATATTGAAGCTAGTGAGAAAAATATTGAAAATTTTAATAAAAAATGATTAAGAAGACTCTGCTTTGATCCCATTTGGGTAATATAACCCAGATATACCCTTATCCCTGAAATTGTCAATAAATAAACAAAATTCATGACCAACAGTTTTTTTTTTTTAAACAATGGACATAAGACCATGAAGGGGAGTGATCTCTGAGAAAAGAAATATGAATGTTTTAAACTCTACGCTTGTCTCAGCTTACTGTATTGAAAGTTTCCAGGCCATGGTCCAGGGGGAGATAATTGAAGGAGAGTTCTGTGTATTCACTGACTTCAGATTAAGGAGGCAAGGATTTGGGCAGAACAAGATATTAAGTTTTTCAGGAGAGAATACTAAGATTTATGCCAAAAAAGAATTACAGAGATGTGCAGAGAACTCCCCTCACCACTTATTTAGCTGAATAATACTTATTATGTACAAGTGAGACTATGTGAGGTCAATACAAAATCTACCTGAATGGATTAAAGAGTATCCTATGTGACACAGGGGAATGAATGATGCCAGTTTCCATAAGCTGAACCTGAAACCTCATGATTTGCATGACACTGGGTACAGCACACAGAAAGTTCTTTCCTTCTCATGGAGAATAATTACCCCTAGAATGAGCACTGATCCAATCCCACCTAATAATTTGAAAAATCAAAACCTGAGTAGTCAATCTGTTTCCAAATAATTTAAATACACCCCCAAATAAAACTCAAGATCAAATGGAACACAAAAATTATGCAACACTCAGCAAGTTAGAATCACAATATCTGGCATACAATCAAATATGATATGTAAAGAAAAAAGTGTTAGCTACAACTAAGCTAAAGCTTAATCAATTGAAATAAACACAGAATAGACTCAAATTTAGATTAAGCAAACCAGGATATTTAAAAAATTTTACATAGTAGTATTTCATATATTCAGAAAGCTAACTAGCTCACAAACTCAAACATGAAGAAAATCACACCAAAATCAAACTGTTTAAAATGAAACTTTTAAATCTATCATAGGAAAAAAAAGACATATTATGTACAAAGGAACAAAGATAAGGATAACATCAGATTTCTTATTGGAAATAATCCAACTATAAACATAGTTTATAAACATAGTGGAGCATCATCTTTCAAGAATCCTAAGAAAATATCAACCTACAATTTCATATACAGTGAAAATATCTTTAAAAAATGAAGAAGGTATGACTTTCTCTGATGAATAAAAATTGAGAGTATTTATTACCAGAAGATAGATTCTAACTACAGAAAGAGAGAGGAGAGAGAGTATTTTAGGCAAGCAGGTAGCAAATGAAGTAGGTAGAATTTGTATCTACACAAAGAAATGATGAGTACCAGAAATAGTGACTGCAAGTGTCATAGGCAACATTGCAGCTTCTGCCTACTTTCCTGTACCACTTACATTGGGGAATTCAGTTGATCAAACTGAAGCAGTCCAGGTTGGATGCCACTGTGGGGCGAACAGTCATCTCCTGACAATAGCCATATAAGCAAATTACATAGTAACAGATCATTCAGTCCCAGCCAAAGCATAAGAAGATCATATCTCTGGCTGACATCTTGATTGCTGCTTCTTGTGATTTTTGCCTTTTTCTTTTTCTTTTTGAATCTTTGTTCTAATTAGTTGTACATGATAGTAGAATGCATTTCAACTCATTGTACATAAATGGAGCACAACTTCTCCTTTCTCTGGCTGTACACGATGCAGAATCACACCATTCATGCAATCATATGCGTACATAGGTCGTAATGTCTATCTCATTCCACTATCCTTTCTGCCCTCACACTCACTCCCCTCTCTTCACTCTGCCCCATCCAAAGTTCCTCCATTCTTCCCTAGCTCCCCCCACCCTCATTATGGATCAGCATCTGCATATCAGGAAAAACATTTGGCTTTTGAATTTTGGGGATTGGCTTAGTTTACTTAGCATTATATTTTCCAGCTACATCCATTTACCCACAAATGCCATAATTTCATTCTTCTTTAAGTATAAGTAATATTCTATTGTGTGTATATGATACATATATCACATTTTCTTTATCCATTCATCTGTTGAAGGGCACGTAGGTTGGTTCCATAGTTTAGCTATTGAAAATTGAGCTGCTATAAACATTGTTGTGGCTGTGTCACTTGTAGTATGCTAATTTTAATTGCTTTGGGTATAAACCGAGAAGTAGGATAGCTGGGTCAAATGGGTATCCATTCAAAGTTTTCTAAGGAATCTCCATACTTTTGTACAGAGTGGTTGCACCAATTTTCAGTCCTAGCAGCAATGTTTGAGTATATCTCTTCCTTGACATCCTCACCACCAGTTATAATTGCCATTCTGACTGGAGTGAGATGAAATCTTAGAGTAGTTTTGATTTGCATTTCTCTAATTGCTAGAGATGTTGAACGTTGTTTTCTATATTTGTTGAATGATTGTATATCTTCTTCTGTGAAGTGTCTGTTCAGTTTCTTAGCCCATTTATTGATTGGGTTATTTGGGGGTTTTTTTTTGGAGTTTTTTGAGTTCTTTTGATATCCTGGAGATTAGTGCTCTATCTGATGTGCATGTGGTAAAGATTTTCACCCATTCTGTGGGCTCTCTCTTCATGGTATTGATTGTTTGCTGAGAAGCAGCTTTTTAGTTTGAATCTGTTTATTGATTCTTGATTTTATTTCTTGTGCTTTAGGAGTCACGTTAAGGAAGTCAGGTCTAAGCCAACATGATGAAGGTTTAGACCTACTTTTTCTTCTATTAGGCACAAGGTCTCTGGTACAATTCCTAGGTCCTTGATCCACTTTGAGTTGAGTTTTGTGCAGGGTGAGAGTTGGGGGTTTAATTTCATTTTGCTGCATATGGATTTCCAGTTTTCCCAGCACCATTTGTTGAACAGGCTATTTTTTCTTCAATGTATGTTTCTGGTAAATAAAAAATAAAAATAAAAAGATACAAATAGGAAAAGAAGAACTCAAGCTATCACTATTGCCCATGACATGATTCTATATTTAGAAAATCCAAAAAATTCTACCAGGAAACTTCTAGAGCTAAAATTGAATTCAGCAAAGCAGCAGGATATAAAATCAACACCCAAATGCATTTCTGTTCATCAGTGATAAATTCTCTGAAAGAGAAATTAGAAAAACTATCCCATTTTCAATAGCCTCAGAAAAAATAAAATACTTGCAATCAATCTAACAAAAGAAGTAAAAGACATCTACAGTGAAAACTACAGAATAGTAAACAAAACCTTAGAAGATGGAAAGATCTCCAATGTTCTTGGATAGGCAGAATTAATATTGTCAAAATGGCAATACTACCAAAAGCATTATACAGATTTAATGCAATTCCTGTTAAAATCCCAATGGCATTTCCTATATAAATAGAAAAGGCAATCATGAAATTTATTTGGAAATATAAGAGGCCCAGAATAGCCAAAGCAATCCTTAGCAAGAAGAGTGAAGCAGGATGCATTTTAATACCAGAACTTAAACCATCCTACCGAATATAGTAACAATAACAGCATGGCATTGGCATCAAAACAGACATGTTGACCCATGGTGAAGAATAAAAGATACAGAGGCAACCTTAAATAAATACAGTTATCTCTTGTGATTTCTTGAACTGAAAACATTCCAAACTTCCAAAACCACAGAAAATGGAATAATACATATTTACTACTTGAAGAAAAGCAAATAATCAAAATAAATAAATACATAAAATTAAAAAAAATCAAACCAAACCAAAGCAAAACAGATATAAAATGAGATACATATTCACATATACTTTATTTTTCCCCATATTTTTCTTGGTGCATTATAGTTACACATAATGATGGGATTTGTTGTTACATATTTGTACACACACACAATATAATTTGGTCAATATCATTTCCCAGGACTTCCCTCCAATCTCCCCTCCCCCTTTCTTTTACTGTACTGATCCCTCTTTGATTTTCATGAAATCTCTCTTTGTTCACCCCTCTCCCTTTCCTTTTCTTTTTTTCTCCAGCTTCCACATATGAGAGAAAATATACAACTCTTGACTTTCTGCGTTTGGCTTATTTCACTTAACATAATGTACTCAAATTCCATTCATTTTCTTGCAAATGACATAATTTCATTCTTCTTTATGGCTGAATAAAACGTCATTATGTATATATGCCACATTAAACAAAAACTTTTTAAAATCCTTTCTTTTATTTTTTGTCAACACATATGCTTTAAATGATCATGGCCCTTTTTACATTCTACACTCATGTTAGAACTTGTTTTCAAATATGTATATATAAATTTAACATATGTATGTACCACTTTAACATTGTTTTCTTAAAGAAAAAAGAAAGCCTGGAAATAAAACTAGTGTCTATCCACAAATGAGGATTGACTAAGTAAATTGTGCTGGGTAATTTATAAAAATCATGAGGACATTAATCAAAAAAGTAGCACACAAAATGGGACCCCAAGGTGTCTTCAGACCAGATGCGTCTTAAAGTTACAGTATTATACATTAGGGGTGAGTAAAGTGAGGACAACCGTCTTTCCTGCATTTTTCAGTTTCTGTATGACTATTTCCCATCCAAATCATTGCAAAAGTCAGCTATCTCGTCTTTGCTTTTACTCTTTACTCTTTTCTTTTCATCTGAGCACATTATTCAGAATGACTTTTTAAATTGTAAGTTAAATGACATCATTGCTCTGTCTGAAACTTGTCAAGACACATCTTTCCAAATGCGCCTTGTGATTTTTCTTATCTAGAATTTCTCTTCTACTCCACTTGACTCATTTGATCCTTACCATATATCCTCTCTCCTTGCACTTCCTCACACATACAAGGAATACTATCATCTTATTGTATTTATCTTGGCTATTTCTCTGCCTGCAAAGCTCTTTCCTCAGAGACAGAGTGGACTTCCCAACTTGCAAATATCTGTTTCAATAAAAATATCTAAGAGTACCTTGGTTACCTTATTTAATATAGTGAACTGCTTCCCCCAAATCATCAATACTTTCCATATGATTATTCTGCTCTACTTTTTATTTATTTATGTTGCTTATTACCTTTGAAAAATATAATTATCCTAATTATTTTATGTTTGTTGTTAATTTTCTCTCTGCCATAGTAGAACATAACATCTGCAAAGAAGGAATTTCTCTCTCTCTCTCTCTCTCTCTTTCTCTCTCTCTTCCTTTTGTTATTGATGAATCTCATTTAAAAGATCTGACAAATACTAGGTACTTAATATATGTCTTTCTATGAATAACTAATGTTCCATTCATGCAGTCTGATTAAAGGATTGCATAATGACTCTCTTAATGCTTTCATTCTAGATATTGAATTTCTATTAATTCAGTTACTATGTATATATATGTACAGATATATATATATATATGTATATATGTGTGTGTGTGTATATGTGTGTGCATGTGTATGTGTATTTGTGGTGGTAACATAACCTTACTTGCTCATTCTGAAACTTTCTCAGTAATAATGTTCTAAAAAGTGAGTGATTGGGAGTCATTGAGGAAAATGTTGAAGTTGTGCCCACTGTTGAAATTACTCTTTAAAATGAAGCATTTCAAAGCAAAGTTAAAGAATGGAAGGAAGTTACAAGTACAGTTCAAATTTTATAACATGAATAGATTTCTTTTGATATAATCATATGTTCAGAATTTTTTTTAGATTTCAAATCTAATAACTGCGGCAAATAGGTTCCACTTAAATTGATGGCTCTTACATGAAAAGGCAATTTCAAACAACTGTTAATCATTTATAGTTCTTTGCATAGTTTTCAGATATTATTTATTGTATTTTTAATGTTTATTATTTTGGTAGCATACTTAATGTGTTACCTTAAAAAGCAATTTAATTTCCATATTACAACATAAAATATGAGATCTCCCAAAGCAGTTTAAGTATATCAAAATTTGAATCTGTGAACATGAAGTTGTGGAGCATCTTGATGAAGATGATATTAGGAGAACTTAAGAGGCTGATCAAGGCCCACATAAGCATGATTGATTTCTGGAATAAAATGATGCTTTAGAGTGAGGTAACTCCCAAGGACGAATTCTGTACAAAGTGATGAGATGGCTAATTGTATGTAGTTTTATCACTGTTATTGGTGGAATTAGTGATGGTGGTGGTATTTTTTTTTCTATATAAATCAAAATTTTGGAATTTTTGCCTAGACACAAAAAGCATATCCTTAATATCATGTTTCAAATGTCTAAAACATATCATTTGCTTTCAGAGTTTTGCATACTCTTCTACTCTATTATACACTCACCCCACATCAACCAACTCCCTCACTGCTGACGACCCCTCCTACTCACCACTGATCTTCATTCTACTATGGAATTGGACCTGAGAATTTGACACCTATAGACTAAACAGACATTGACAGCCATGCTCTGCTTCCTTGTGAGAATGTGTTGATGTTTACAACCCTAGACCACCAACAGGGGTCACTAAAATATCCTCAAGTTGAGTAAGGTCTTTCGTGTTTGACATAACAAAAATATTTAGGTGTAAATAAATCCTAGAATAAAAGAAGTGATTTGCATATTGACAGACTAAATTTCGTTCTTCATGTGAGTCTATAACCAAGTTTTAATCTGTACATTGAAGTAGGAAGACTATAAATTTTGAGATTTTAAATTTAATAAAAATGATTTTGCAAGCATTCATTCTTAAATAAACTTTCAAAAGTTTATACTTATTGTATTATTCTTTCTTTTTTCTATTTTTTTTGTTCTAATTAGTTATATAAGACAGTAGAATGCATTTTGACACATCATACATCAATGGAGTATAACTTCTTATTCTTCTGGTTGTACATGGCATAGAGTTACACCAGTCTATAATCATACATGAATATAGGATAATAATATCTGATTCATTCTAATATCTTTCATATTTTCATTTTTCTTTAAAGCTAAGTAATATTCCATTGTGTATATATACCAGTTTCTTTATTCATTCACCTGTTGAAGGGCACCTAGGTTGGTTCCATGCTTTAGCTATTGTGAATTGAGCTGCTATGAACATTGATGTGATTTTGTCACTGCAGTATGCTGATTTTCTGAGGAATCTCCATACAGCTTTCCAGAAGGATTGCACCAATTTGAGTCCCGCCGGCAATATATGAGTGTACCTTTTTCTCCACATCTTCACCAACATTTATTGTTGTTTGTATTCTTAATAACTGCCGTTCTGACTAGAGTGAGATGGAATCTCAGTGTAGTTTGATTTGCATTTCTCTAATTGCCAGAGATTTTGAACATTTTTTCATATATTTATTGATAGATTGTATTTCTTCTTCTATGAAGTGTCTGTTCAGTTCCCTAGCTCACTTATGGATTGGGTTGTTTTTTTTTGGTGTAAATTTATTTTAATTCTTTGAATACCCTGGAGATTAATGCTCTATTTGAGGGTGCATGTGGTAAAGATTTTGTCCCATTCTGTAGGCTGTCTCTCCACATTATTGATTGTTTCCTTTGCTGTGAAAAAGCTCTTTGGTTTGGTTCCATCTCATTAATTGACTAGGGATAGTAGGAACATATCTGAACATTTTAAAAGCTACATTCTAAATTCAAGGCCAATATCATTCTAAATGGAGCAAAACTGAAAACATTCTCTCTAAGAACCGGAATAAGACAATGATGCCCTCTTTGAGCACTTTTATTTAACATTATCCTTGAAACTCTAGACAGAGCAATTAGACAAAAGAAATTAAAGGGATCCAAATAGGAAAAGAAAATCTCAAACTATCATTGTTTGCTGGCCACATGATTCTGTATTTAGAAGGAAAAAAACTCCACCAGAAAACTTCTAGAACTAATAAATGAATTCAGCAAAGTAGGATATAAAATTAACCTCATTAAATTAAATGAATTCCTATACACCAGTGATGAATCCACTGAAAGAGAAATTAGGAAAACTATTCTTTTCACAATAGCCTTAAAAAATAAACAAAATCCTTGTGACTCTATCTAACAAAAGAAGTCAAAGATCTCTACATGAAAACAACAGAACACTAAAGAAAGAAATGAAGAAGACCTTAGAAGACAGAAAGATCTCCCATGCACTTAGGCAGAATTAACATTGCCAAAATGGTCAAACTACTAAAAGCATTATACAGAGTTAATGCAATTTCTATTAAAATACCAATGACATTCTTCATAGAACTATAAAAAGCAATAATGAAATTCATTTGGAATAATAAGAGACCTAGGATAGCCAAAGCAATCCTTAGTAAGAGAAGTGAAGTAGGAGGCATCACAATACCAGACCTTAAACTATTCTACAGAGCCACAGTAACAAAAACAGCATGGTATTGAACCAAAACAGATATGTAGACCAATGGTACAGAAGAGAAGACAGAGACAAACCTCATTACTGTTTGTTTAGTAGCCTATTACTTATTTTGTGTTTTTTTTCTTCAAATAAAATGTCCAACAAAGACTTTAATGTAAGACGTAAAATTCTGAAAGGAGAAATAGTTCAAAATATTGGTACTGACAAGTTTCCTGAATAAGGCTTTAATTGCTCAGGAATTAATAGCAAAAGTTAATAAATAGAATTATACCAAATTAAAATATTTCTTCACAGTGAAGGAAAAATAAAAAGAGTGAACAGATAGTCTACAGATAATGCACAGAATGGCAGAAAATGCCAGCTATTCATCTGACAAATGATTAATATACAGCATATATAAAGAATTCAAAAAGTTAACCTGAAAAGAACAAGGAATCCACTCCATAAGTGAACAAATGAGCTTTTTTTTTTAAAGAAGTAAAAATGGTGATAAATATTTGAAAAAAATTGTTCAAAATCTGTAGCCATTAGGGAAATGTAAATCAAAACTACATCAAGATTCCATATCAACCCAATCTGAACAGCTATTATCAAGGAAAAGGAATAACAGATGCCAGTGAGAATGTGGGGAAAAAAGATCCTTATGCACTATTGACAGAAATGTAAATTTATATGCTCACTATGGAAAATATTGTGGAGATTCTTAATAAACAAAAACAAAAACAAAACTAAAAACTAAAAATAGGACTAACACAGGATTCAGCTACAACCACTCCTGGGTATATATTTTAAGGATTCAAAATCAGCACACAAAAGAGATACCTACATACCTAAGTTTATTGGGACACTATTCACAATAGTTGAATTATGGAATCAGCCTAAAGCTCATCAACAAACGGATAGATAAAGAAAATGGAGGCTGGATTGGGGCTGAGTGGTAGAGCACTGGCCTAGCATGTGTGAGGCACTGGGTTTGATTCTCAGCACTGCATATAAATAAATAAAGTCCACTGCCAACTGAAAAAAATTAAAAAAAATAAAATGGTATATAGATACAATGGAGTATTATTCAACCTTAAAGAGAAAAAAATCCTGTTATTTGCAGGAAAATGAATGGAAGAAGATATTACCATATTAAACAAAATAAGCCATACTCAAAAGACAAGTATTTCTTACTGTCTCTCATATGTGGAATCTAAAAAATAATTTAAAAAGAGAAATTAGAAGGGAGACTTTTAGGGAAGAGGAAGAAGTTTAGGTGAAGGGGAGGGGCTGGCATTAAGGAGTAGTAGGGAAGACAGTTACAGTCAAAGCCTGTTATATGTATGCATGAAAATGTTAAAATGAAACCCATTAACTTACACAAACAACATGCACTAATAAATAAATATTAGTAGAAATAATTCTATCATTTTCCTAATCAGAGTAACTTAGTTACATACAGAGAATTTAGAGTTTGAGTATTGTTCCTCCAGTTAAATAAGGAATTCTTTCAACCTCTCAAAGTTGCTTATGCTTTGAAAAATGTGAAATATTATAGTAATATGAAATAACAAATATAACTAGATGCACTATTAGGCTAAGTCATGTTTATTTGCTTAAAATCAAAAGTTTTATTAAATAATAAAATAATTTGAGGAGTATGTAAGTTCAAAATACCTAAACTTCTTGTCAGTACAAAACATGTCATATGCTAATCTATATATTAAATTGAATTTTAAAAATTTTGTCACATTAACATAATTGAAACTAAAAAATTATTTTAGTATGTTTCAGAATATACAGTTCAATAAGTTTCACATAGTAAGATTATAAGATGTTTTCTCTCATGTGGAATCTAAAAAAAAAAAAAAGTAGAATATGTGTACTGAGCACTTGTTACAGGGCTTTGATGCTTTAGAAGGTAACTCATGGTTCCTAAATCTGGGATTAATGTTGGAAGTGACTTGCACACGGGAGGGCAGGTGAGATTTAACACCCAGGAAAGGAAAACTATTAGTGGTGGAGGGAATGACTTGAGCAAGTGTACAAACTTTTAAAAACATAGGACATGTAAAAAATGGCAGAGTACCCAAAATTTAATGTGTATTTATTTTGTATCAAACACACACAATGAGGAGACTGGATTAAATTTAAATTATAGCCAATTTATATCCAAGGTATGTCTGGTAGGATTGACAGGTCATGAAGAGGAGATGGGGTGACAATATATTAGAAGTCTGTTTGCTAAAGATTGTCCTATATAGGATGTTCTATCTGGATCATTAGAAAGATAGAGTATGTCCTATAAAGACTCTCAGCAATTAACAAAGCATTAGATGGATTGTATTTTGTCTTATGAGGTGAGCCTGGCTATACTTGTGCCTGAGTACATTAAAGGGTCATGGGCAGAGTAAAAATTCGAAAGGTATTTTTTTCAAAATCAATTTTGTTAATAGAGAAGCAAATAACTTCTATAGAACTTTCCAACAGAGCATTGCACACAGTATCATTCCATCTTTCTTTTCCACAGACCAGATAGACACACTAATGCATATATAATGGTGCCCAGGGAAATGATCAAAGTACCCACTGAACGTGATTGTGCTCCAAGAAGGAGATGGTGGTATCTAACCCATATTATGATACCCAGTGGATGATGTTAGCCGAGATCTGATGAGGCACTGCTGTTTCAAATCAAAGCTATGGAGATGTGGTGCTTAGCAGGTGTGTGTAACTCAGTTTATGTCCAGAAGATGATGGCAACTAGCAAACACAGAAATCATCAGTGAACCTAGCCAAGGAATAGTGCTAGCCAGAAGGAAAGGAAAATTGTTAAGCTTCTTCATTAGGCTTGGACATCTCTTTATAATCTCTATCCTACTACTTCCAAATTACTCAAGAGTCTTGTTAAAGGGTTGAATTGATATACAATGAAAGCAAAAAGTTAGTGGGACTTGAGTTATAATTTTTAAAATTCACATAGATTTCTGAGACAAACAATATTATATGAACAATATATTTGTTGAATAAAAAGGAGAAAATGCAGAAAAAATGTATTACTTATAATCACAGTAGGCAGATACAACTCATTCACATAGATGATTCTAATGTCATCTGAAGCATGTAGAAAGTAAAAAAGAAAAAAAGATGCAGAAGAAAAGAATGCAATCATATTAATCCTGATTTTATTCCTTATATATAAGTACCCTAAAAATTATTTATGTTGGGATGTAGAAACTTCCATGTATTTGTTTTCACTAAATTTTGTTCTATTTGCTCTTTAACCAGCTTGTAAGCTAATTATTATTTGTGTGTGTATTTGAGTATATATGAGAATATATACGTACATACGTATATATATTTATAATCACATTATACATACATTATATAGTCATTTAAGTAATACTATATCAGTGGCTTCATAGATTATGCTTTTAAATGGCCTTTGTATCCCATTCAGGAGTTCCTAAGCATTTGCCTTATTCCCTGTAAAAAAAATGTTAAACACTTATTTAAAAAAATTTGCCCATAGTTCAAGAAAATTACCTTCTCCTTTCTAGTGCACAAATCTATTAATAGATTTTTATTTAATATAGTAAGTGGATTTTTCTCATAACATCTATTTATTATCTTCTCATTATAGTATCAAAATGTAATAATCTATCATACTTGTTTCTCAGTCTTCTAGTCAAGACTAATAACATTCATGAATTCCATAAATATGATCTAGCTAATTCTTCAGAGCTTATTGGCAATGATCTAGCTAATCCTTCAGAGCTGATTGGCAATGATCACCACTCATGAAAATTTTTCCTTCCTTACTACCTACACTGGACAGACATAGAGAGAGATATTACAAAGTATTAACCCAAGAAAGTATCTCATGAAAATGAGTAAAAAGTGAAATCAAAGATCAATTCAAGCCTCTCATTGTGAATTATTTAAAATGTTCTAAGGAAAAGCAACAGCCTACATCTTGCTCTCCTCCTGACACATGAAACAATATTCTTACATGGCAAAAGGCCAGACCCATGTCCCAGTGATACATATTATACAAAATCTTATATATATTATACAAAATCTTCCTAGAAAATAGTACAGGTTACCTGTCTCAGCATGCTTATTTTCTTTTTAACAGAATTTAGATTTTTTTAATTTTCACCCTTCATTCTCATAATCATGTGGTTCAAGCAAGATTGAAAAGATTGACTCTACATTTAGGTTGGAGGGTAAACATACAGGATACCACCTGATCCCAATTAGAATGCTGTCATCAAATAGATACAAATATAATAAATGTTGGTGTGAATGTGGAGAGGTAGGAACCCTTATATACACTGTTTTAGGGAAGGTAGTACAGACATTACAGGAAATAGGGTGGCATTTCCCCAAAAAATTAAAAATAGAAGTAATGTATTCAGCAATCCCACTATTGGTTATGTAACCAAAGAAAATAAAATTAGTAGCGAGGCATGGTGTTGCACGCCTGTAATCTCAGCACTTTGGGAGGCTGAGACCAGAGAATTGAGAATTCAAAGCCAGCCTTGGCAAGGGCAAGGCACTGAACAACTCAGTAAGATCCTGTCTCTAAATAAAACACAAAATAGGGCTGGGGATGTGGCTCAGTGGTTGAGTGCCCCTGAGTTCAATCCCTGGTACCAACAACAAAAGAAAAAAGAAAGAAAAAAGAAAAAAAAAAAGAAAATTAGTATATCAAAGAGATATCTGCCTTCCCAAGTTTATTGCAGCATTATTCACAATAGTCAAGATATGAAATTAACCGGCATATCCATAAACAGATGAATTAATAAAGAAAATATTGTATATATGTACACAGTAGAACACTATTCTGCCTTAAGAAAAGACAAAATCTTGTCTGAAGATTTTTATTTGGATGAATCTGAAGGATATTATTTTAAGTGAAATAAGCCAGGCACAGAAAGAAAAAGATATTTATAAATGCAGCTTTCACTCATATGTGGAATCTTAAAAAGTTAATTTCATAGAAATAAAGAGTAGAATTAGTAGTTATCAAAAGTTGGGGAGTGGGGCTGGCGGTTTAGCTCAATTGACAGAGTGTTTGCCTTGCCTGCCAAAGTCCCTGGGTTTAATCCCCAACACCACACACACACACACACACACATACACACACACAAAATTGAGGAATAAAAGGGGGATGGGAAATAGGTAGAAAGTTCTCAAAAGGAACAAAGTTATCATTATGTAAGAGAAATAAATTTTGATGTTCTATTGCAAAGTATGGTGAGTCTAGTTAACAATATTGCATTGTATGTTACTGTATATTTTAAAATAGCTTGAATATTCTCACCAGAAATTAATGATAAATTTTGAGGTGATAGACATGATAAATAGCCCTATTTGATAATTGCACAATGAATACTGGTATTAAAACATCACAATGTATCCCAGAAATATATAGAATTATTATGTGTCAATTAAAAACAAAATAAAAATTTTAAAAAGTAAAAAGCTTTACAGCATCATTCCATAACTAGTTATTCTTTTAGAATTAGGTCTGTGATTCTATTTTGAACCATAACTTCAAGGAAAGAGTACTAAAGGATTTTTCTTATAAAAAGTCTTTTTGTTTAAGATTGGAGAGTTCTAAATAAATGGTGGCAACAGAGTAGTTGTAGAATCTTCCTGAATCTTATCCTCCATAATTAATGGGGAAAACAGAAAATTAGTAATTCACTGGGAGAATCTTTGCTGATCAGACAACCCTAGTGAATCCATTAGAATTATGTGCTTTTATTTGGTCTTTAAGGAAAATAAGAAATAAAGTAAACACATATTATCAAGTGATCATAACAATAATATACTCCCAAATCTGAAAAAAGTACAGCAGAAAAAAACTAATATTAGTCTCCTTTATGAACATTATTATAAATTTCTAATAAGTATAATAAAAAAGCCCAACAGTACATTAAATATTTTATACATCATGACAAAATAGGATTCACTCGAGATTCTCAAAAAGTGATTCAATATTAGGAAATTTATTATTAATTGATTGAAAAAACAATCCTATTCAGTTGTCACAGGTGCAAAAATACTTTTTGAAAAGCATTAATACCAATTTATGTTAAAATCCCTCAATATAATTGGAATCAATGACATATCTTATAGAACAACAAAGTAAGTGGAATGTGAAGGGTACTGGCAAAGCAGATGCAATAGATCTTTGTATCCAACTGGATTCTTCTCAAGACAAGAGTGTGGGAGAAATTAAAGATGATTCCAAACTATCTAAGTGGGATGCCTGTTTTCTAGAGAAGTATATGGGAATCTAGAGGAAATATGGTTTTGCAAAAACAAATTATGTGTTTGGAAATGACAGGTGATTTATTTTGGTAAAACTCTTATAATTCGTATATTAAAGCAATACCACTGGATTCTTTTCTGTATGTGATGATATTCCACATATTCTCCTGTGTCTTGTAAACACAATATTTCCTCCTATTTAATGTAAATGCTATCCAAAACTATAAAACATTACAACTGCTTTTGTCATTAGCATGTAAAGCATTATTTATATTTTAAAATATTCTGTAAGTTTTAATTGGAATAACATTAGGTACTGAGAAGTAATTATCCTTTATAGAAGATAGTCACTCAGAGATTTGTTAAAGAAAACTGAAGTTAAAGATTTTTGCTTATTTTGGAAATGTCTATTTTAATTCACATGTGTTGTCTCCATTGATAAAAGGAAAGAGAGATCTGTTTTTTAAGTGACACCTTTGTGCCATTGATTATAGGAAAGAGAGATCTGTTTTTTAAGTGACACCTTTGTGCCAGATTCTTGGCTTGTCTTGTTTTGAACACAGCACAGTCAGACTCCCTATTTCTACAAGAGGATATTTTCTTTGAATTCTTGTACTATTAATTCAAATTCAGTTAGCTTAGATTACATGGATGGTATGAATGATGATATAAAATAGAATAACTACTATTTACAGAAAGCCTTTTATTCTAGGAACTATCAGAAGTATACTATCATCTGTAACTTTTAAGACTTAAGAAAAACCCAATGACATATTTATACACTATCATTTTACTAAAAGAAATAAAAATTATAGTTATTAATAGCAATCAAGTGTGCTTATTTAAACTTGGCACCTAATTGGTCTTGTATAATGAATAAATCAATGGTGAACACTCAGGCCAGAATTTAAGCCTATTTCTTTGTGAATTCAGAGTGTATGCTCTTTCTTTCTTTTGGCAATCTAGTAGGGTTCCACATTGGCTTTATTTGTCGTCTAAGTTTTGACACCTTGAGAAAACAAGTTACTGCCTAGTAGATTGTGGTTGTTTTTCAAAAATGGCATCACATTTTCTTCTATTCCCATATATTTGTTTAGAAACTTGCCATTTTCCTATCAGGGCATTAGTTTTATTTTCATTTCTTTGATTGAAGATGGCTTTTGTGACCAATACTGCATGATGGAAGTACTGCTATGCAAATTTTAGGGCTAGATTATAAAAGACATTTCAGTTTACTCTTTGCTGACGAGAGCACTCACTGGAGCTCTGAGCTGGCATTTGAGTGGTTCAACACTACCAGTGTGACTGTGGTGCAAGGAAGCTCAAACTAGCCCATGTCCACAGAAAGCCTCTGACTGCAACAGTGCCAGTGGCCATCTGACTTCAACTGCAAAAGAAACCAGACAGAATTCCCTACCAGGGTCCTCCTCAATTTCTTACCCAACAAAATTCTGAGAAGTCATTGTCTTAAATCACAAAGTTTTGATTTGATTTGTTGTGTTGCAGTAGTGATACAAAATAGGCACTTATGACAAAAACTGAAAAATTATAATTGAGAGGCAAATCAGATCCACCATCTATCTCTTCCTGTATATAAAGTTTTATTGACAATAGAGCTTCACCTATTTGTTTATCTATTGTCTGACTGTATTAAATAAAGTTCTGTAATTTCAATAGAAACTCATTTTGGAATTCTCCTTTTGGAGCTTAACTCCACCTTCTCCAAAAACAGCAGTTCCTGTATGTTCCACAGCGTATCACCGTGGACTATTTTTGAGATTAGTTGTAGACTCTTCCACAGATTCCAGCTTTCTTCTATGTAATGTTCTGAGTCACATAATAGGAGCTAGTTTCTAAATCTTAATTTACTGTTATTGTGATAGAATATTTTCAAAATGGCATCTTTATTTTCCTTGCATTTCCCTTCTGCACTAACTTCCAGCTTGTTCATGCAGCTTTGATTTGCCAGTAGGATATTAACAAATGCAACTTACATAAGAAGTTGAAAAATGAATGCACATTGTCACTTGTACTCTCTTCCTATTGGGCATCTTTCTGCCACCTCTGATTAAACCTAGGATCACCTCTGGGAGGATCAAAGGCTATGGCCTACCTGCAATAAGCATTTCAACAATTGGAAACTCCAGATGTCCCAAATCTCCAGCTGAGAACAGAAATACCTTAGTGAGCTATCCTGGATCAGCCAGCCCTAGCTAAGGCCGATCACAAACATCAGACACATTAATAACGGTTGTCCTTGGTCATTGAGTTTGGGGATGGTTTGATACACAATGGTTCACTGACATGTCTATAAAAATCACCTTTAATGTTCCCTGCCTCTGCTCCTTGATACAACATAAAGTAAATTTGGGT
The DNA here is from genome assembly GCA_004024805.1 of Geosciurus inauris. Taxonomy (NCBI): domain Eukaryota; kingdom Metazoa; phylum Chordata; class Mammalia; order Rodentia; family Sciuridae; genus Geosciurus; species Geosciurus inauris. Next base: position 11,220 of record PVHX01003882.1, on the reverse strand, counting down.
AAATCATTCACCTCAAGAAGTAATAAAGGTTAAATGGGAACATGGGTCAAAAATTATTTAATAATGCCTTGTTCATTCTTTATGAAAGCAGAGTTTAAGGAACTGGAAGATAAAAAAGATGATACTTTACATCTCTAATCTTTTGAGTTTTTTTGTTTGTACTGGCAATTGAACCCATGGCTTTATGTATGTGAGTTGAGTGCCCTACTACAGAGCTGCAGACCTTTTTGTTTGTAATATTATTTTTGAGATGGTGTCTCTGTAAGGGCAAAAAGACCACGGTGACAGCAAACTATGCAAGTCATGGTAGGCTTTATTTGGGAGCAGGATTCATCTGTGGAAGTGGTGGACCCATATTCCCAGTGGAAAATGAGACCCTGAACAAAGGAAGGAACTCGGTTTATATAGGCTCTTAAGTTTTCGAGGGCATTTAGGAATTTTGGGGTTGTTTCATCAATTAGTTTATCACTCCGGTGTGGTGATAAGCCCCTTCCTTCCTGGTTTTGCCTCTGGAAGGCATCTGTTTAGGGGAGGTGTTAACTGCTGGCTTGATTAACACCAAAGAGACGGAGCTGGGAAAGGTAGGGCAGCCGACATGATTAACATTAAAAAGACAGTGTTGGGGAAGGTAGGAGCTGCCAGCATGACCAACATCAGGAAAACATTGTTGGGGGAAACGAAGGTAATGCTTGGCCATTCTTCTTTTCCTCAGACTATATCATTTTTCTAATTCCCATATCTATTAGTCTCCCTAAATTGCCCATGCTGGCCTGGAACTTTCCATTCTCCTGTTTCAGTTTCTTGAATAGCTGAGATTACAGGCATGCACCAGCGTGCATGACTTGAGTTTATTTTTAATTACCAAATCCTGGAAGGTAGCGGGGGAGTCGTCCTGACCTGGGTTTAATTATTTGATATGGATTTGAAGAGAAGATTGTGTGAAGAAGAATCATGAAGTGATGGAGATTTTCAGATTCAATGAATGGGCAAAAACAACTTTAGAATAAAAATTCAAAGAACAGGCAATGTTAACACTTCCTGCATTCATGTAGATGAGTTAATGTTAAAAATTAGGACAGCCAAACAAATCTAGTGGGTTGGTGAAAAGTCTTCTCACTGCTCACATTTTCTTTTCCCTTCAGAGCAAGATATTTATATATGTGAGGTTAGCACAAGCTTGAATAAAATAATCTTCCAGCAAATTACATTTTCTAGCATTTCATTTCCCAGTGGTAATACCAAATAAAATGTAGATAAAAACATTATGTATAGCTACCTGCTGCTTTAATACTGGGCGAGCTTCCATCGTCGGCATTCTAATAGGCTCATGATGAGTGCTTTCTGTTCTGCTGAATTATACTATACAATCATGGGATAATTTAGAACAAAAAGTAAAGGTCAGTTATTTAGTGTTGCTATGAGTGACCTTTTCACCTCCAGTTCTTTGTAGAAGCATCTGTATTAACAAGTTTAGATGCATCTTTCAAGGAAGGTGTACAATTCCCTCCAGGAGCTGTTTCCACTTTAAAAGGATGCCCCTAGGGAGCAGAGTTCTGCTGAAGTAATCTCAGAAAAGCAACATCCTCCACATTCTCCTGAGAGATTCTATGACAATTGGAAAGGCTAAGTATGACAGCCAGCAGCTTCTATGCTACATAGTAATGCTGGGCTTTGTTGGACTTAATTTATTCCTAGAAGTCCTACAAGAACTTCTATTTCTTCTTTAGGAGATATGTGGGGTCTGTAAAAGGTCAGCTGTCTTATGAGCCTTTGGTTCATAATGTACTTAACTAGCTATTACACTTCTGTTATTAGATGACCTTCTGCAACTAAGTGAAACTTCTCTTTAATCCAAATTCCCAAGATCACATGAAATGAGAACAGCACCCTATAACAGCAGCTAGAAAAGTGCTTTTCACATAATGAATGTTCAATAAATGTTATTTGAATTAAATATCACTTATTTCATTTCAGGGGAGAACCTGTGGGTTAATAATTTGAAGAAAATAATGTGATTGACTGGACTTCTCAGTTCAATCCAGCAAATGGTATTTGAACATTCACTGTGCCCAGCCCTAGGAAAGCTACCAAGAATGATCAGAAGGCTCAGAATAAAACTTCCTCTGCATCCCTCAGTGACATGATAAATTTAATACATTTCCTTTTTTTTGTCTGTTTTGCTGTTGTGAAAATCATCAGAGACCTCTAAATTCCCAAAAGACACAGTTTTGTTCTCAGTGTATTCTTCAGTATCATTTGATATTAACAAAATGTTATTTCTGGAAACATGCACATCCTCCTTTGTGGCGTCTTCATCTCAGTCCCTATTCTGGCTCCTCCTTCCCATATATCTGGGCATTAGTACTGGAGTGTAGGGTAAGGTTAGCTCCCATTTGCCCTGGTCTGTTCCCTTGGGTGATTGCATGGAATTCCATGGCTAGTACTGTGGGGCTCATACTCCAACCCAAACGTCACTTCTGAGTACACGTTTTTCAGTTCACTCATGTGTTCATTTGTTGTTTCATCTATTCAGTCATGAAATATGAAGGAAACAGGTATTTCCATGAATGTTAAATAAAGAAATCAAAGTGCCTTCTTGAATTGTTCATGAAGCTGCCATATAATGTTAAAAGTTGGAGTTGAAGGAGATTGACTCTGAGAAGTAATGTCACGATTTAGCTAAGTTGAGAAAGCAAATCCTTCTTTTCATTATATGGTGCTCTCTGTTCCTACTGATCCTAAAATTGCTCCTCATGGACCATCTCATCAAAGTCAACATGGCTGCTTATTAAAATGAGGCATCCCAAAGGTCCTAAACCAGACCACCAGAATCAGAACCACTGGGGTTCTGATTGACAGACACGATAGACTTTAAGACCAATTGTTAGGAATCCATGGATTTATTTTTAAATATTATGTTGTCCTGATTCCACTGATACTTATGTTTTTCTGCTGCTGCTTTCTTGTGTTTTTGCTTTTTGTATCTAATCTTCAATTTGAATTTTGCTTTTGTTATTGAACCAGGAAATACTTGTTTCATTGTCAGCAATATGTGTGTGTGTGTGTGTATTGTACTTTTGTTGTTTCTAGTGTTTAGGATGGAATTATGGTTAGAATTTGAAATACTTGATTTTATTTTAACAGTTTTTAAAATAGATTTTGTTTTTTTAAGTAGTTGTACATTCACAGCAAAATAGAGAAGAGAGTGAATAGTTCCTGTATGTTCTCTGCTTCCACAAATGCACAGCTGCTTCTACTCTCAATGGAGTTTTTAAAGAATATATTTTAAATCACAGCCTATATACTTGAAAATAATTTTTATATTTTCTGTTAGGCATATATTTTATATTGTATCATGCATATTATTCTGAAAAATCTCTATTTCTTTATAATTGACTATAGTTTTCTCTATTTAAAGTATTAAAAGTATAAAAAGCATATTAAAATTCCTCATTACAAGTGAGTAGGATTTTTCAATGTCACCTTACATTTTTAACAGGTTTTACTTTAATATATTTCCCTATTATATTCTTGAGCACAAAAAGCCTCATGACTATTATATCTCTTTTAGAGACTGTACCTTTCATGATTATAAAATACTCCTCTTTGTCCTTTTTTTAATAGTTTTCACCTCAGACACAACTTTTGCCAAATCTGTTGTTTTTCTTTCTTTTTGTGACTTTTTATTAGTCTGAAATTTTTTATTTATCTATTTGTTTAGCTCAAACTTTATGCGCCATTATACTTCTAATAAATCTTTTAGAATAATCACAAAAATAGATTATAATTCACAGAATCTTAGAATCTAAGTTATTTAAACTGCAGAATTTTTTTTCTTTAATGATTGATGTATTTTTAAAATTTTCCATCAAACTTTGTTTTATTTTTCTGTTGATTAGTATTTCCTGAATGGCTCTTATTTTTCTACTCTGATAACTATTGGTTTTAATAATTTTCAGTTCTTTTTCCTCCTGTACTCATTTTTAAGTTTTATATTTTATTATCAAATAATGAATTAAATAATAACTGCTGCCCTTATAAAAGATATATTTGGAATACTTGTAGTGTATATATCCGACACAGGCTATGGTGCAACAGGATTATCTTGTTATTGTGTTTTGCTTAATTTCATTCATCTTTGTCTTTGCTTACCATAAAGCTCCTTTTGTATTACAGCCTAGTGTTATTTAAACATGCACTAGCCTCATTAATTTCTCTGAATATATGAATTTGAATTTTGTTTGGTCATTGTTTGTTTTCAAATAATCTTAGTTTTCTCCCAAGTCTGTTTGGTAGGGGCTTTTTTGTGCACTTGCTTAGCCTAGGTTCTCTTCCTGAGTGTTGGTTCCCCTTTGAATAATTAATCTGTTGTAATGAGTAAGTTAGAGCAGCAATAGTATCCACAAAGATAGTGTTACACAGTGGATATGGACTCAGACTTTGGGCCTAGACCACCAGAATTACTATAAAGAAAGTGCTCAGGGTGGTACATACTAAGACCCATATAAGAGTGAACAATTATTATGCAATTTTATAACAACTTTATTGAGATATGGTCCATAAGCCATACAATTAATTCATTTAGAGTGCCTAATTCAATTACTTTTAGTATATTCACAGGGTTATATAAGCATTATCATAATCAAAATTAAAATCCTGTAACTTTTACCCATCCTTCTAAACTTCAGCTCTAAGCAACCACTAATTTTGTCTGTATGAATGTGTTTATTCTGCCTGTTGCTTACTCTAGTCATTTTATATAAATAGAATCATGTCACAGATAGACTTTTGTGACTAATATATTTCACTTAGTATTAAGTTTTCAAGTTTTGTCCATATGGTAACATGAATGAACAATATTCTATTGTTTGAATATAGGACATTTTTTAATCTTTTGTTTAGTTCATGAACAGTTGAGTTATTTTTACCTTCTCATATTTATGAATAATGCTGCTATGTGCATTCATGTGCAAGTTTACGATGAATACATGTTTTTATTTCTTTCAGATCTTTACCTAGAAAAAAAAAAAAAGAAATTGCCAGGTCAAATCATAGTTTCTTTATTATCCAGGTATGGTGAGGGCAACACATCAAGAGATGAGTGTTACTTTAAAAAGATAGTTTGTTATTCACAGTCCCTAAAAGAGGGGGACATCGAAGCCACACAGGGTTACTTGGGAAGCACCAGAGTTTATCAAAAGGCAGAAAAGGAGCGAGGAAAGCACAGAAATGAAAATTCATTGCAATTTCCACAGAAGAGGCAAGGCAGAATGAGCAGATTTGGAATTGGCAAGTTTGAGTAATCTCAGAGAACCCTCTCCAATATTGAAGTGCTGTCTTTAGTTGTCTTATACCTGACCCCGGGATGATCAGGGCAGGAGAAATTTGTACCCTGAAGTTCAGAGAAGGCATTGGGCTTTTAGATTCTGTATTGATAGATTTGCATTTGAAAGGGAGGCTCCTAGGTGGTTGCTGGCTACCTCAGGAATTTACCTACAGGGTAGGTGAAGTCCCTCCTGGGTCAGCAAGGGTCCAAATTACCAGGGCATTAAAAATACATAAAATTTTTAAAACAGTTCATATAGAGTGAAATAGCAACTTGTTGTGGTTTCTATCTGCATATCCTTGTTGCATGCATGTTTTTATTTCATAAAAAATTGCTGAATATCTTCCTTATGTCATATATCATTCTAAATACAGGAGATATAGCAGTGTCTTATTCCTTTTATGTTATTATTGCAAAATATAAACTTTGTATCCTGTAAACAACAGATTTTTGTTTCTAACAGTTCAAAAAGATGGTAAGTCCAGGATTATGGCACTAGTAGATTTGGTGTCTGATTAGCAGCTGCTCACTGGTTAATAGATGGTGCCTTCTTGCTATGTCCTCACATGATAGGAGGGGTCAGTAAACTCCCTAGGATCTATGTTGTAGAAACATTGAGCTGATTCTTGAGGGCCCTTCCCTCACATCTCCACGTCCTAACACTGTTACTTTGGAAATAAGTGTATAAAGAATTTTGAAGGGACACATTGAGACCATAACAAACAGTGGGCAAGAGGAGGCCTCCACACTCACAAAGCTTAACAGCTTGGTAGATAACACAGAGTAAAAATGAATATTTTAAAAATAAAATGTTGTAATGAAAGCAAATCAAGTTAATGTGAGTAGGTGTGATCGGTATTTTAACTAGTTGAGGATGACTGAGGTTTCCATGAGGATGTGACCCAGAGACCTGAATTGGAAGGGAAGATACCTGTGCAAAAATTTGAGGAAAGAGCATCCTTGTAGAAGGTAGCACAGGGACCCTGAGGCAAATAATCTAGGAAAGTTCAGGTAATAGAAGGAAGGGGAGAGTGGTGGGAGTCTAGTGGACCTGGAAAAGAATGATAGGAGATGAATTCACAAGGGAAACTGGAAGCCAAATCCTATTAAACCTTGTGGGTAGGGGACAATCTACTAGTTTCCTAGGGCTGTTCAAACAAAGTAACACACATTTAAATCAACAGAAATTTCTCATCTCACAGTTCTGGAAGCTAAAATCCAAAATCAAGGTGACAGTAGAACATCTGAATCAAAGGGAGGGTTTCCTTACCTCTTCTTGACGTTAGAGCTTTGTCAACAAACTTTGGCATTCTTTGACTAATAGATGCTTAAGTTCAATGGCATTCTTCTTGTGTGTGTGTCATCACTTATAGGTAGTATAAGGACATCAGTCACATTGGGTATGACCTACACACTGGGTACAGACCTACCCCAGTCCAATATGACCTCATCATGTTTTAACTAATTATGTTCATCGTCTCTATTTCCAAATAAGTTCACCTTTTGAGGTATTGGGGAGTAGGGTTTAGGCATATCTTTTGAGTACAGGACACACAATTGAACCTGAAAAACATGATTGCTAAACTATGTAATAATTCCAACAACATAAACTTCATAAAATTTGCTGATAAAAATTATGGAGGAAGGATAAGGGGAGAGAAGACATTGAGGAGCATTCCTGGTTTTCTTTCCTTGGTAGTTAAAACATTCCGTGGCCTTTTAGAGAGAGGGGTAACTAAATCAAGAATGTGTTTGGTGGTGTATAGAAGTAAAAATCCAGTTTTGAACATGGTAGGTTAAAATGTTTATTTGGAAAAGACCTTTGGAAGCCCACATCTGATTCTTGGATAAGTTCTAGGCTAGAGATGTGGCTTTGAATTCCTTGGTGTGGGGGGCTAGCTCTATGCTATGCCCTAATGACTAGCCATTGTGTATAAATGGGAAAGGCTTAAAGGAAGAAGGAAATATGTGATTGGTTTACAATTACTGTTGGTTCCACGAACATGCAGCTTGTGGCCAGAATTCAGGGGGCTTACGTGCCTTGCCACATGGACAGCTGTTATCTACGTGCATTGTCTCTGATTGGCCAAATGGCCCTATAAGTTGAATGCTTGTTCCACAAATAAACAGTTGCCTGCTGTGACTGTACCCTCTAGCAGTGTCTGACTGTCCTGCGGTGGAAAGGCTTCGGAGGGCAGGGCTGGGAACAGACGGCTAGTCGGTTCCAACTCTTCCCAACTTCCACTGCAAGGTGAATGTGGGGATGCCCCTTCGATCTGCTGGCTCGGGATGTACTGCAACCCCCACAGTTGGCATACAGGAGGATATTTGAAGCCTGAGGAAGTTGCTATCAGGATAAGGAAAGCAGGGGAGCAAATGAGGCCAAGGGGCTGAATGGTCATCACATCAATATTTAGAGGAGAATGAGAATCCAGAGAGTGTGAGGAAGAGGAATTAGCTGGTTCAAATCAACCAGAGTGTGATGTCATCAATAGCAAAAGAAAGGAGTGTTCACTAATTTGTTCAACAATTTCAAAAGAGAATTAGAGGTGGAGAAAGGCAAAATTAGAGATATTTGGCTCATTTCAACTCTTTTTGATCCAGTAGTGCTCTGTGTGTTCAATGCAGAAGTTCACTTTCAAGTATTCAGTATAAGTTATGAAACTAGGTACCGACTGAAATTCCAAGTAATTTTCTAGGTGCCTTTCTTTTTGTCTGGGAACACTACAATTGCTAACATAAAAAGATAAAACAATCTGCAAGTGTGAAGCCTAAGTAAATATGTGCTATTTATGTATACCTATAAATAAATAATATGTTTGTGTGTGTGTATATGTGCACTCTCTGTATGTGTATGTATTTATGTATATTTATATACATTTGTATATATTTATGTATACATAAAATAAATTTACACATACACATGTATATAATGTTGTTTGTAATTAATCTGGTAATCAGAGGACTCTAACGGAATTAAACAGACAAAACTTTTTCTAACAAAGGTCACATATCCAAATATACAAAGAACAACAACACAGTAAAATTAGACAAATGAATAGATGAAAATGAGTATAAGATATAAATGTACATTTTACATTGTATATTTGTGTTGATTATAAAAATAGCTAGTAATCACATAAAAATGTTATCAAAACACAGAACTTCAAAAGATGTTTACTACAGAGAATGCAATTTAAATCCAAGTCATAAAAAATACATAATCATTTAATAAGAGCCAAAATGAGGAGAGGCTCATATGTCAAGGAAAGGATATTCTATAATGTAGTTTTATCAATTTAATTTTTTTCTCCTGAAGGGCATATAAAAGACCAGGTTAGCCAGGCACAGTGGCGCATACCTGTAATCCCAGCAGTTTGGGAAACTGAAGTAGGAGGATCAAAGAAAGTTCAAAGAAAGTTCAAAGAAAGCCTTAGCAAAAGTGAGGGGCTAAACAACTCAGTGAGACCCTGTCTCTAAAAAAATACAAAATAGGGCTAGGAATGTGGCTCAGTTGTTGACAGTTCCTGAGTTCAATCCCCGGTACCCCTCTAACCCCACCAAAAAAAAGACCAGGTTAAATTCTAGAGAAAGCCAACAAATATTATGGAGTTGACTTAGAAGCAGTCAGGTTTCTTACTTGTCACAAAGGAAAACAGACCTATGAAAGGTACACAGAGGAGAAGTAATTCCAAGAGAATTAGTCCATATGTCTGCTTACATGTCTTTCTTATGCCATTAGCTCCTACTGTCTGACTTTTCTCCACTTTCTTTACTCCTGTATTATTAGTTCAGAATCCTTGGATTGCATCATCAAATCAGGCTTAATATATCCAGGGGGGTTAGTAGAATGGTTTTATTGAAAATAAAATCAATAGCTGAATAAATAAATGAATAAGACAAAACAAAATAACTAAAAACAAGAACAAAACAAAACAAAACAAAACAAAACAAAAAACTGGTATCCATGTGTAAATATTTACTAAGTTCCTGTGTTTTCAACCTTGCAAAGTCAATTCCTGCATCCACTTTGAACTTCCCTGGCAGACTTCAACTTCAAGAAAATGATGATTCTGAAAATTTCTCTCTTATTTTTGTTGTTATCTAAAACATCACAAGGTTATGCTATGATGCACACAAATACTTTGTCTTGTCAAAGTTGAGAAATTTTACAAGTTGCTTAAAAATATTTTAAGCATTTAATCATGGTTATATATTTGTTTGTACATTATTAAATACAATGCTACATTAATATTATTAAATGTTTGATAAATTCTTGCAAAGTTTTAAGCATAGATAACACTAACTAAAGATGTTTTAAAATATAAACTAACATAAATTTGAAATATATTTTAATGTTATAGCCTATACACTAATCTTGAAAGAATGACCCCCTGCAATCTTACAAATAAATACTATTTTGGGATAAGGTAAATCTATCTAAATAAAATATAACAAGGTGAATTCAATATTAATACACCCTGATAAGTTATTTTTTACAAAAGCTAAGCAAACAGGGCTTAATATTAGGAAAGATGACATTATGGATCCAAGATGGCAGGCTAGAGGGAGGCTGCATTCCTTGTCACTCTGTGACCTGGGATTCAAACAGTGGGAATACTCTTTCTCTGCCAGTTATTAGAGGACCCCTGACAGCTGCTCCTGTGCAGGAATCCTGGGCACCATGTCTATAAAGGTCCCCCAGCCTCAGTGTCTGTGGAGGACCCCAGCCACTCACCTACACAGGACCCCCAGCCAATGTACCCATGTGGACCCCAATCTACGAGGGTGGGGCTCCCCCAGTTGCCTCTAATTTGGGACACTGCAACCGCTGCAAGAGTCCCCTTCATGTGGTAGCGTGCACCTGGGGACACAAAACAGGGTCTGGAGATAGCCGCCCACCACAACACTGTATGCCACAGAGCTACATCACTGAACAAGTCGCCCTACACCGCCACCCGCCTGCCCCAACATCCCATCTCTGAAAGCAGCTGCTTTCATCTTGGGACACTTTTGTCACCTTCTTGGATTATCCTCACTACCGCTATTGCTATCTTTAGTTGGAGCAATTCTGAGCTTGGAACACTGGCTGGGGCCTACTAGCAATATCAAGGTATCTATAATCCCCCAATTTCCCCCCTCCTCCTCAGCCACAAACCTGGCACATTGCTTGCAAAGCCTGGTTCTGATCAGCCCGACACAAAAGAGCTCTTTGGTACAGGTGCATAGGCCCCAAAGCGCAGCCCACAAGACCTCCAGAGAAACAGGTTCCTAAATGGGAAGTAGAAAGGGAGGAGATGAGATACAGTTTAGAGACTAAATGAGAGACCAGGAATTGTGAGGTCTACAGGTGATATAAGGAGATAACACTAGGCACTCACATGCTCACATATGATTGGGCCCCAAAGGAGATCATTGTGGTACAGTCTTCCAACAGGATTGGCAAATGCTCTATCTCATCTCCAGAAATTCTGCCTCCAAGACCAACCCTCCCACTAATAACATTAATCATCCTGAGGATGGAGTTACCAGCAAACAACAGAAAACCCCATCCATTGGATGATAAGGGAAGTAGAAAGATATTGAACTCTAACAGAAACAATCTTCTAATTTCCCTTACAGATTTTTTTTCTATTCTCTTTTTTTTTTTTTTTTAATTTTTATTCTTGTTTTATTTAGGCTTACATGTTGACATTGTAAATTGACTCATTGTACATAGATAGAGGATAACATATCAATTCTCTAGTTGTAAGTTGTATAGAATCACATCATATATGCAGTCATACATAAAGTTAGGGTTATTATGACCATCATATTCCATCACCCTTGCTGTCCCCATGCCCCCTCCCCCCTTACACCCCTGTGAACGGAGATCCACCTTTGTTCCCATGTCC